>VZTF01005570.1:481989-681624 GCA_013397755.1 Cnemophilus loriae
TTTTTTTTTTTTTTAAGTGTAGCAGAATAGCTGTACAGAAGCTTCCCATCACTGATATATGAATCCACTCATGTAACAAATTACCAGTTTATTAGCAGAAGTTTCACTCAGTTTGCAAGGACAGAGGTTTGAATTTTGTCTAGTTGAGCAGTTGAGTGTCACTTCTTCTGTAACTCTAGTCTGCCAGAGCACCCAGCTCTTCTCAAAGGTAACAACATGCCCTGCAACACTGGACATACCTCTCAGCTTCAGGAAACTACAAAATATCACCAGCACATCCTTTTTTTTCATCCTCTTGTCATTCATATGAATACATTGTCACTGCCTAGACACTGCCCTTTCCATGAGTGCTCCCTCCTCTCTTGCCTGCCTAGGTGCTCACTCACCTTGAGAACCCTCTGTTCGTCCCTCCATCCTGCTGCATGCCTGTGTTTTCCATATAGATCACTAAGAAACCTGAAATGTGTGACATACTGCATTTCTTCTTTTTTAAAAAGGAGCCTAACCATTTACACAGCTGCTACACACCTTGGCCAAAGCCATGCTGAATTTTCTCCCATCGTCAGTGTTATCAGAGCTGTAGTTTTTTAGTAGTAAAACTTCTCCTGTTTTCTTTCCCGTTGGCTGTTGTACTTTACCTCAAGATCAGTGCCACAGTTGTTATTGAAAACTGAATCCAAGTAATCCTTTAACTGTGACACATTTTGTATCCTTAACCCTTGTAAAATTCTCACTGCATAGCAGAGTCATTACTCTTCCTATACCACTAAAGACCTTTCTGTTATTTGTTTTAATATCCTTCTCTGGTGTGTATCAGTTAGGTGTGTTTGGCAATTTGCACTTCATCCCGCCCCATTTTGACCTCTATGACTGCTGATGCCCCTTTTTCCACACTCTGAAATCTCTCTCTCTCCTCTATTTAAGGCAGTTATTTATCTTACTGAACCTGGAGAGTTTCTCTGTAAGATTTTCCTCGTGTCTGGAATAGAGAATTCTGTCACTTCAACAGAGGAATTTGTGGCCACTCGCACCCTGGAATACCTGGGTGCTACTGTCATCAGTACCACTTGTCCTTCAGCCTACTCCAGACAAATTAGAGTATCTCATAATGCTTAACACAATCCCCACTAATCTGCATCTCCTTAACACTGTTACAATATCTACACATACCTCTTGCTATCCCTGATACCCTTCTCTCACCCTTAAGATCCAGGGGTAAAGCTAATTAAAGATCCTTGTCAATCATAATTGATATTTAGGAACCCAAAAGTCAAGCTCCTTTCAAAGGCAGGGTTTGTTCTTCATTTGCTTTTGCTCCAGTTTAGTACTAAGTCTGGTACAGCTCTCCTCTGACACTTCTTTTTTTCCTGTGTTGTCTATATATCTTCTGTATTATCTCTGCAGTTGTTTCACTTCCTTTCCTTGTAGCCTTTCCTGTGCTACTACAGTCTATGAAACTTAGTAACATTTAACATTTCTGTAATGCTCAACACACTTAGGCACAGCATTCACATGTACATGAACAGAAACCTATCTGAAAACACAGACTGGATTTTAAATGACCACATGCCAGGCTTTCTCATAACTTTTCCATTCCATTACATCTAAAGAAATAATAATAAGACATTATTTTAATTCTGTAACAAAGCAAATATAAAACATGGTTAATTCACTGAGACAACCAAAAGATATTGTCACTATGGAACACAAGCCAAAACTCATATGAGAAATGCAATTTCCATAATATGCCAGCTACTCTTCTCAAAAAAGAAACCCTTCTCCAATACATGAACTACCACTGTATTTTTACTAAACTCTCAACAAAGCAGCCCAATTCCAAAGTTACCAGAGCAATTTTGATCAGAACAACGGTTTCATCTTGCAATTCCAATTACATCATATTTTTAAAGAGACAGTAATAATCTCAGTCATATTCCCTGGATAAATTAACATAGAATCTCCCCTCCTTCTTTCATTTTTCTTCACTTGACACCTCTTCACAATGCTGATTTCACCATCTGGCTGTGGTTTTTTAATCAAGTCTTATATTAAAAACTCAAATTAAAAAAGAACAGGGAGTGGGAGACGCCGGTATAAAGAACTCTGAGAGATTTCTCAAGCAACTACACTTTATTTTTTTCACTGGGTCCTATAGTTTTTCCCTGTAGGAAAAATTTCTTACCTAAACTTTATTATTTCCATACCCCTACAGGTAAACCAGAAGTTATAAGCACCACTTTGGAGGGTGCCCATTTCCTCAGAAGCTGCCTGTGCCTCCAGGCACTGCTCTTTCTGCTGCTGGGCACCTTCCTGCCTCTCGCCCAGATTTGCTCAGGCAGGACTGAACCTCAGCAACAGCTACCCACAAGCCCTGCCCTTTGCATCCCAGAGGAGATGTTCCTCTGGCCAAGAAGTAACAGCTCCTCACCCTGCCTGATTTTTCCTCCTTCCTTGTTTTCTCTCTAGAGCAAAGGTAAGTGCTCTTCATCTCCTACAAGCCTAGAAGCAAATTTAAGCAAGACCTGAAGGCCAACAGCTACACTAATTCTCCTGAAAAATAAATTAAAATAGTTGTAAATGTATTATTCTTACTACTGGGATAACAGCTCCAAGAATGGATCTGGAAAACTGGCTGAAGCATTGCAAAAAAAAAAAAATCTTCAGACACAGACCTGAGTAAGAGAGAAAGCTCACACAGCTACCTGTTCCCAGACAACTTTGTATGGGCACCATGAGCTCCAACAGTGATTCCCGAAGACTTTGGACTTCCTGCCCTGGAACAATGGCCATTTTTGGTCATGAGGTCTGAGTGGAGCTTCATCAGCTGCCAAATCCAGCAAGAATAAGAGCAGCCACAGCATGTTCCCATTTCTGTAAGCTCTGGTGGTTACAAGCATCTTAAGAAATCAAAGAAAATGCCTTAAAAAACATGTGCCGAACATGCAAGTTTGGAAGAAAAAGAAAAAAAAAGGAGGTGGGTAGGACAATCATTTGGTACAGAGTGAATATCATCTGAGTAATGCAGGAGACTTGCACTATATAATATACCCAAAGACAGAAAACGTAGACATCTACCCCTACCAGGTGCAACTTTGAAGGAGTTTTGGGATCATGCAGGATAGAGCTTCAGCTATTCAGTTCATCCAAGTGATAATTTAATTGCACTAGTAACAACCTCCATGAGGAACAAGAGCAGACGATGGAAACTTCCTCAGATGTTTAACAAAGTTCTGATAGCTTAAAGCTTACTAGACAAGCTAGAAAATAAATACACAGATTTTTCACCAGAAAGGCAAGTAGCTATTGAAAAACTAAACACAGTTTACTGGGTTTTTTCACCAGGAACATTTCCATCAAGATTTGGCTTTCCCAAAAGAGATGAGGGAAAATGAGAATGAATTCAGGAAAGTCCTGCAAACTTACATAGGACATTGGTCTAAGTCAGCACTATTATGCCTTCCAAACTTGTAACCTATGAATCTCAAGGAAAAAAGTAAAAAAGAAAAGACCCTCTCAACAGTCACTCTGACTTTCTGACACACATTTTCTGCCCTGGAAAAGCTCATTAAGCTATTATTTGTTTGTGCAACAAAGAGCCCTAGTGACCTGAAGCACTCAGCTCTTTTGTTTTGCTGCATGGAGGTCCAGTGGAGACATCAGCTGTAGAAATGCCCCACTCTGACCAACGCCAGAGAAAATATGATTGGAAAAGCAATGAGCACATCCATTCTCCCAAGGCACTGGTTGGATTACATCATGTGTGCTCTGTATAAAGGTGACTACAGTAGAGATGTGTGTGATAGGGAAAATTGAGAGATTGAACCTGGTGACCTAACTCCCAAAGTCTGTCCCCTTCAGTTACCTTTTCTCCTGCTCCCAACTGTCAAACTGACTACCTACAAAACCTTTTGTAATCTTCCCCTTCCTATTTTAATGTATTTTTATCTGAAACCCACTATGGAGAAATATTTGTTGGTATTTTCTTATAGATGGTTTTGTGGCACTTTAGTACTGACCGAGATGACAAGGCTATGACTTAGACAACCCAGGAAGTTACACGTACACACACACACAAAAGGAAAGAAGATTAATACATCAAATTTTGGAAGGGACATCTGCAGATCATTTAGTCCAGCACCTGGCTGAAAAACAGGGCTAAATACAAATTTGTATTCAGAGACCTCTCCAGTCAAGTTCTGAATACCTCCAGAGGATGGAAAACTCACAGTCTCTCTAGAGTCTACATCTTCCAAAGCCACCACATATTTGCAGTAACTTCTTCAGGATGTGCACATTTCCATCTGACACACTACTTTTTGGGAACCCCTATGTTGGCTTGGCATCAGCTTGTGATCCTCATTAAAATAGCTCCTCAGCCCTTGACCATTTGGCCCACATCACTTCCTGACTTATTGGAAATCGGGAGGAAAAGCTGGACCCAGAATCAGTAGTTTCTGTCTTCAGGCAGGAGGCAATCACATGTTACTGATTGGATCATAGGTTTTGGAAGTCTTCCATGGAAATCTCACAGCACAGCAGATTGTTCTGGCATCTTACAATCGCAGCCTTTCTGAATCAATGCTCTAGCTTTCTTCTATCAAATATTTTCCAGAGAAATCTTATTAAATTTTTTTTTATATTATTTCAAAAACTTTACCACATGCATCCCATTTGCACCACGGCACAACTCTTTCTAGCTATACCAATCCCCCCATTAGCTCTGTCTGTGAAGCAATTGCGGCAGCCCATAAAGTTTTGGGTAGATTTGGATTGTTTGCTGCTGAGTGGGGTAAAACAGGTTTCTAGTTTGTACTGCAGACAGACTATGCTTTTTTCACCATGATGAAAAGTTGTTATGATGACAGTTACGGGAAAATGTACAGTGCTTGGGCAGCTGAAAGAAGGTGATGTGGAAAAACAAGTAGAAAGCCGAAGCTCTGAAAGTGACAGCGATCTTCTGATTTCCTCGTTGGAACACAACTGCAATTAATCAATTCTAGGCCAGGATTTTAGCATGATCTTAGCATCAGGCTCATGCCACTGGCAGTTGGAATATGCCTACCTATTAGACTGTGTGAAATAAAGCAATGGCCAGGATTTTACATATGGACACAAACGCATCTTCCTTTGGACCTATGCATGTAGGTAAAACTCTCTCTTTTTCTTAGCAACTGAGCACTCAAAACCATCAACCCTAAACACAGCTGCTGGGAGCCATTCAGCATTTTTTCATACCTATTTATTTATTAGCCTAAATAACAGTGTCGGAGCTTAATATTAATCTCCTGATTATGGAAACTTTTGGTTTGTGCCTGTTTCATTTCATTAGTACCTTAACAAAGAAATAAATCAGTCTGACAACTCAAGTCTTTCTGATTGTTACAGACTCGGGATACCATCAGGTAACAGGGAAAAACTGTTTGAAAGGAAACCTGCACCCAGGATCATGAGTAGGAAACCACTGTCAGCTCCAGAAGAGGCAAAGAATATGCATTGTCAGGTAGAGGAAAATACAGCAGTGTATTATTTTCAAAGTACAGCCAGTGAGGAATGGGAGACGCCTTCCAAATTTCCACAGATTTCCACACATTGAAAAATGTTTTGTTTGTTTGTGGAAGTCAGCTGAAGTGCAACTGGTGCCAAAAGGAACCAGCTTTAAAAATGAGGAACAGCTTGATGCCTTACTCCTATGCAAGAGTTCAAGCAGAGAATTAGACAGGAGAGGGAATGCCAGCTGGAAGCAGGAACCTGTCCAAAACATTGCTGGAATTCATTCACTGGTTGTTACACCCCTGGCACCTCCACTAAACTGACAAGTGTTCATTCTCTGAAATGGCCCAGGCTGCACAAGTCATTAGATGATGTTGTTTTTATAATATCTTCTTGGAAAAATCAGAATCTCTGTACCAGATGCAGGAAAATATTTATCCTATTACAGAAAAGAAGCTATCATATAACACAAGGAAGAGAGAAAATAAAAAGAGAAGAGTCAGTTGTTCTCCCTATCTCATCTTTCCCTCATCATATCCTTTCTGGTATTTCTACACTTATTTTGAGTAAAAGTGGACTTAAGGTACTTAATTTCACATGTTCATATTCACTGATGTGCTAAAGACCTTACTGACTGTATTTCCACCTAAAATCTCAGCTCCATATCCTTTTCTTCTGCAACAACTCTTAAGGCAAAAGCAGCGTCTGCTGCCAGTGCTCTGGCACCCTTCAGTCCATACCTGCCACTTTGCTACCCAGGTGCTGCCAAGCAGAAAAGACCATAACTGAGCTCTTCGGATTTTATCTGGATCAAATCAGCTTGTGACTTCAGGAATTACAGACAGACAGTGTAATTACACAGCCTTTTCCTCTTTGGAAACTATAATAACAACTCGCACAGAAAACTTTAAAAAAAACACCAAAAATAACCTAAGATCTCAGAAAATCCTCTGGGATAATCACACAGCCAGTAGCTGCCTCTCAAATTGTGTGTGGACGAAGAAGATGCAAGGATCTGGCATAAAGGTGATTGCATGCTAGATCTGCAAAGTTTTCGGTGATTTAGCAAATTTTCTGTAAGCTGTGCCTGCTGTGGAAGATTTTAGGATGCTGTACCCAAAAGGCTGCTTTATGCTTCAGCCATAGCATTAATCCTCTGTGAAAAGAAATGTGGAGCCTACAGCTTTCAGGTGCCCACAAGGTGCTGGTTAGAGCTAGTTCTGCTTCAACACTAAACTCTGTGAGGTAAAAAATACCCAATAAATAAATAAAACCCACTGGTAGCACTGTCCTAATGGGTGGTACATTCATCCCACAAAAACAGATATACCTGACTGCAAGCATCTTATGGAGCACGTCTCTCCCCATCCCTCCTACATTTACAACTGTGCCCCCCTCCAGCAGGGTTTGGCACCTGAGAAAATCAAACTAATTCAAATCACCAAGCAGGGGTCAAAAGGAACAGTTTCCTTCCCATTGCAGAGCTACCCAAGCAGCAAGCAAAACCACCTGGCTCCATTCCAGTTCATGCTCTTGGACAGGTCTCCAGAGTCTCTTTTCCTACTCCTTTCATGTGCACACAGTAGCCAGAATTTGTCACCTTGCAGGCATGTAATAGTTACCCATTCTCACGACACCTTTCTGTAAATGTTTTTCATTTGTTCTTCTACAATCCAATAGATCTGCAAAATATGGTCAAAACCAGGCGGTTCTTCAGAAGTTTTCTCTGGGAAAAAAAAAAGCAATGAGTTATGGTTATTAAAATAAGATGTAGCACTGCTTTGCAGACAATCTCTGGCTTTGTTATTTCAGGCACTCAGCCAACAGAGAGGCAAACCAATGAGCAAGTCTGCAGAGTGCAAAGTCTAATTTGAAGAATAATTATTATCATTATTTTGTGAGACCGTGTTCCCTCACTGGGACCTGCATGAGAAGTTTCAGCCTCCAACTAACATTTGGCAGTAGGTTCAGAAGGTAGGGATCTGCAAGGCTCTTGCAAAAGTTACCAGTTGCAAAAGAGACAGAGCAGAAGGAGGGAGATCTCTGGCTTTCAAATAGTGGAGGACACTGAGGGACACCCTGTTTTCAAGGAGCATGAAAAATGAGAGCTGTCACTGGAGCAGGGCAGGAGCAGAGGGGAAATGATGATAGCCCATATTCCACGTCCAGGCAAGTCTGGCAAAATACTCGCTAACATTGCAAAACTGCAGTTTCATCCTGCTAAAGCTCCCTCAGATTTTTCTGTTTGTAAAGGGGAAGCACTTGAAATCCACTTAAGCACCACTTCTGTGAGAGATCCTGAGTCCAGGCTGGGCAATCTGTCTTGTGTCACCACCCTCCATCCTGGGCAATGCCACACTGCCAGAGGACAATCCCCAGAGTGACACCCAAAATCAATGCTGAGCGCTCAGGCAGCCCTTCCAAGGCTGGATATCTAGGCATGCCAAAAGCTGATAGGAAGCATTAAATTTAGGGCAATGTGTAAATCCACCCCTCCCACTCCTGTGTGAAGCACAGGACCTGAGTCCTTTCTAAGAACTGAAGCACCATAGAGCTGGTTTCACAAGATGTGTTATAAGCAGTAGGAGTCAGGTTTTGGATACATTTGGAAATCCTGTCTATTTAGGCACTCAGCCCTAAGTGATAGAGACATTTAGGTGAGTCTGATACTTGCAGCTTGCAATTTTTGCAGAGTGCACTGAGCCCCTTTGTCCACATCACAGGATTCCTTTAAACTGTATTCAATACCCTCAAAATAGGAATGCCAGCCCTTGTGCACAGAGGGTTCCTCTCATTTTAAAGTCTGGCAAAAGTAAAACCCAAAGAAAACAAGAGGGCAATCCCACAAAGCAATGCAGTACTGCAACAGCAACTCATCTGTATCAACAGCTGATAAGAAAAAAGATAAATGTTGTCCACAGACACCAGAAGGTACTAAAAACCACAAGAAAAAAAACAGTAAAAAAGTTCCAATAATAATAGTAATAATAATTTTAAAAATTATATCCTTTAAAAGACAAGAGCCACAGAAGGAATGCAGTAATATTCCTCTTTAACACTGATCAGGAAAGACACAAGCTGTGAATAAAATCATTTCAGGAGCCTAGTCTGAGCTGCCACACAGAGCCCCACTCAGATACATGGAAGGGTAGTGTCCGGTAAGTGGGTCACTTTGGAAAGGCTTGAGCTTTGTAGAAGTGTCCATGAGCTTTGACATATCCTTGACACAGTCTACACATCCTCAAAGCACCTGGGCAGAGACAAACATATGGGTCTGAAATCTCCCAGTGACCTCATTATCCGAGGGTCACCGACTGGGGCAGCTCTAGCAGCTCCTGTCTGCCTGGGGAGGTTTTAACCCATGACTGCTCATGTGGTCTGAAATGTTGAAGACAAAGGATTCCTCTCAGGCATTTAATTGAAAGCAGACAACGGCAGAAGCTTTGAGATTGTCGCTTGTTCTGAATGAAGTAGTATGAATTCATGAAGCCAAAAAATTTGCAATATAGCTGTTCCAGCACAGAGAGTGGGAGAGTAAAACTTGCCACCCCACTGCCCGAGCAGTGAGGCAGTGGAACTCCTGCATTTCACTCCTTATGGCCCTTTCATCTTTGGCCTTAAACCCCCCTAAGCCACCTGCTATCAGCGACTGAGAGGAGAGAGTAGCATGCTGATTGAGAAACCACAAAACACAGCAGCTCCCGGGAAAGCAGTGTGTCCAGCGAGGGCAGCCGCCTTCCGAAGTGGAAGAGGCAATGGTTCATCTCAGGCAGCTGACGGCTGATAAGCAGCAGGCAGGAGGGAGGAGAGCAACCCCCTCCCATGCCCAACACTTCTGCTGAGAGGTGCTGGCAGAGCTTGTGGGGACAGGGACAGAAATAGCTGTGTCCAACTGCAGCAAAAGCTGCAGGACACTGAGGTTTGTGTTAGCACGTCGATGCCAAGGCAGAGAGCACACACACAGCAGGCCAAACCACAGCCACCGAGGCAAGGTCTGGCACTCACCAGCAACCTGTTTTAGTGGAGAAACCTGTAGAAAGGCTGGATGAAACAAAAAACAAACCAAAGGCAGGAACTGCACTAAATCACATACTCTTGTTTCCCTTGGGTGACAAAGATGGCTTCTAGCCTACCTGTGAGCTGCAGAGCAGCCTGCTGGCCAGCTCCTGCTTCCAGCATCCCTTGTTCATTTCTCCTTCCCCACAGCAGCTATAGTATTTGATTACTTACACAAATAATATTATTTTTATATGAATATATATAAGCATCCAGAGAAAAATCACTGCAGTGGTCCTCTTTATGGGCTTATCTAGCCCATTCATTTCAGTAATTTCCCCAAAGCTGGACTTTAGAGGATAAGTCTCCACTTTGTCAGCACTTTGACATCTGAAATTTACATGATGTCTTGCAGTTTGACATTGGTTTCTCCCGAGCTTGATGCCATCTGTAAATTAAACACTGCTGGAATTCATGGACCCGAAATGCCTGTGAAACAGTAAGGCTGCACCAGATCATGGAGAGGTGGTCCCTGGCAGGTGGGGTAGGACAACAGCTGTCAGACAAAGTCCTCTCCTAAAGCCTGGTTCAGCAGTGGGTCTGACCAGTGACAATAATCTAGAAGTGCTGTCAGTAAAAAACAAGGGTCAAAGAAAGAAAAATGCTCAAGTTATCAATGTTCCTAACTGTATTCTGCAAAATTTTCCTCTGTGTTTCTATAAGAAAGAATATAATTCTGAAGGCAATGAAGAACAGCACTGCTACCATATCCTGGGCTGACAGTGGCATCAGCACAAGCAAGAGGACATAGTCAAGATCTTCCAGAAAACTGCTCAAGTTACTCTATGTCTGGCACGGCCTCCAAGTGAATTCCTCTCTAAAATTACAAAGAGATTTGCTATTAACCTCATCCAGGCCAAAGTTTTACCCAGTATTTTGAGTATGAAGTCCTCCTTTATTGCAGTATTCTGAATATACCATTAGTTTGTCTTGGCTTCTGGGCCCCACAAAATCCCGTTATAATTAATCTTACTTCTACGATAACTCTGGCTCAAAGGATGCTGTCATAATGACCATGAATATAATTGCCTCACCATGCTGCAAGCTGTAGTAAATCATCAGCCACCACAGAAAAGATCAAAGTAGGCTAATTAAACTGTATCCTCAGCTGTCTGCTGCAGACATTTCAAACTGCTTTGGCTCCCAGCTGGAAATCAGTGCTTCACAGGAGCTAAAGCAACTCTGAACAAAGACCAAGAAAAATATATACTTGTACTTAAACAGCTGTTTAGTGTGTCAAACTGTAACAAAATGCTGAAAACACAACTGGTAGATAATGAATAATACAGAAAAAGCATCTATAAGATTCATCCAACTAGTGAGAAACAGGAAAGTAGGTACATTATGTATTGAATGGTCTTGATTTCAGTCGTGTAGAAACAGCACACCCTAATTTTCTTAATTAGAAAAGTATAAAACATAGACGTTCTTGCCAAACTTCTTTGAGTTATCCACAAATAAATCTAGTTTCGGAATGAAGAAACAATGGTATTTGCTAAGGACATTTAGTAATTTTAGAACAACTGGGACTGTATTAAGGAGCTGGTCCTTGATCCCTCTACCTGGAGTTAGGAGTCAGATTAACTTGAAGGAAATTATCCCTCTCTCCCAAAGACTTCCTAAATTAACAAAATTTTGCAGAATGGGGCATAAATGAAGAGCAGAAAAAATCACATTTTTAGCTAATTCACAGAAAGACTTGGATTTTAAAAGTGAGTTGTCTGAATCATAGAATTTGTTCCATGTCAATGCAAAACATCTGATGTTTCTAAGGAATTAAGATCTGGCACTAAGATGCTCTTTGGGCTTTTTTGGTGTTGAGATGAATTCTGGCTGGCCATCACAAACTGCAGTGGGTTGGCTCTGGCCTGTTTCCTACAAAATATGTTTCTGAGTGGTATCAGTGACTGATGCAGATAAAGCTGCACTGAGTGACTCACTAGAGTTCAGTATAAACCTCAAAAGATCTGTGGGGTTTTAAGAATCATTGTTATTCTGCATTTCTTCACAGAAAAATGGAGGTGGTTCACCACTTCATTACTGCAGAAAGAACCATTGTTGAGGTGTGATAGGAATAATCTTTTATACAGACTCCTGCTCAGCCCCAGAATGAGCTGTGCTGCCTTCCCCATTATTAGAAGTGTAGAAGCCCCTATTATGAGTGATGACCTGAAAATGGAGCTGGAGAAAAATGGGGAAAATGCATATTTCTGAAACAGTGATTTCAAAATCAAATACTTTGGTGAAGAATGAATATTTTATTTACAAAAACAATCTTGATGCAGCTTGAATCTCATTCTATGAATTTCTTTTAATAACACATTTTCCTGCATGCACAACAGCCTCCATAACTCACAGGGACCTTCTTTCTCCCCTCCCCTCTTCAGATTCAGGAAGGCAATGCCACAGACCTTGCAGGGAGTGGTGAGGAAAGAGAGAGCCCAGCAAGGGAGCTCAGCTCAAAAAAAAACAAAAAACTGTCCATTTCAGCTATAAAATCTGACAAGACAACGAAGCAGCATTCCTAAATCAATGTATTTCTGGGTTTGGAAATAACCAAAAGTACATTTTTTTTTTTTTCTCCAGGAAGTGGAATTTATGAAAAAATTGTTTTCCAGAAAACACAACTTTTTTAAAATGTGTAAAAAAATATTTCCATTCCAAAGATAAACCCCATCTTCATTTCAGGGTTTAATTTTTTTACTCCAAAACTTCTAGATGAAGGATTCTTCTGTTTAATTTCATAAGTCATCAGCAAAACCATTTTTTGGCAAATTTTATTCTACTTATACCACCAAAATATTGCTTGTTGTGTTGAAATTCAGCAGGAATCAAAATATGTCAAGGACAGATGTTAACACTACATCTCTATTTCCATGCCATAGGCCGAACCAGAAAACACAGGAAAAAGTTGCTGTCATCAGCTGATCTCAACTCTTAAAAACCCTTCCCGAGCTTCACCCTTGCCCCTCAGTTGTGCACTTGCAGGGGCTCCTGTGTGACAATTAAAACATCTACACATGAAGCAGGGCAAAAAGGAGGCGTCGAGGACATTGCATGCAGATTGGGTCCCCAATAAGGCAATCTATTTGTCGGGAGAAACAAAAGCAGAGAAGAAGATATTACCATTGTAATCCCAGCGATTTCCCACAGCAGTAGGAAAATGAATGTCTAAAGGCAAGTAATAGGTTGGGCAGTTGTTTTTTTTTATTTGATGTGGTGATTAAGCCCAAACAACCACATCAGTGTGGCTCAGCCCAAATACTATTTTATTGTTATTAGGAGAAATGAAATTAGAAAAGTGAGCTTTGGGCCAAATGAAAAGAATTGCTCAGCCTAAATTAGAACATTATTTTCTTTTAAGGCTATTTCACTCCTTTTATAAACCTTTTTCTATATATATTTATTTTGGAATGGCAATACTGCCTAAAAATGGCAAGTTTGAAAACTGAATTTCCAACACAGGGAAAGGAATCTTGGTGCCATTTTCCATGACCGTTTTCTCTTGCCTCTCCCTGCTTTTGCTGTACCCAAGGCACACTGTTGACTCAGTTCTCAGAGCAGGCATTTCTCTGGCCGAACCGTAGTCCCAACCCAACAGAAAAGTGAGAAGAACCTTGGACAAATCACACCTCAGAAGCACCTGTTTCTCCCACCGACTACAAAAGGCCTCTAAGCAACTAGCTCAGATGGCTCCTTCCAACACGCCAGTGTTTCAAGGTAGGTGAGCCAAATACCACCCCTGTAGCCTGCCCTTACTACAAAGTTTGTGTTTCAGCACCAAGAGGAGGTGCCCAGCTGCACTGCAGCAGCTTTGAGAAGTGGCTGACATGTATGGCCTTTGTGTTCTGGGTTATTCCAGATTTATTTCCACTCCAACCAAATAGATCTCTTTAGTTCAGCTGTAGTTCTTCCAGTTTTAGCCATAAAACAGGAGTGTCCCTTAACAGGCTCTTTGTTCTTTACATAGCATTAGTAATAAGAGCTGTGCTTATTAGCTCTTTGGAAGAAAAAATCAAGGCTGAGATATTCAAGGCTGAGTATAATATTCAAGGCTGTTAGGTAGGAAACACTTTCCCAGTTATCAGTACAACAAAATATCATTCTTTTATAACTGATTAAAACAACATCAAGATGTTTCTCCAAGCACAGCAACCTCAGAGAGTATCCTAGGAGTAAAAGACAAAAAAATACACAGTATCTATTCTTTAGTAAGGTCTGTCCATCAATTCTCACCTGTGCTCATGTCCCAGTCTCTATATTTTCCCTGTGACATGTACAGGACTGTTGGACCCGGGAGGCTGAGAAGGAGAGGGAGCAGTAGCCAGAGCCAGGTGGAAATGGAGGAGTGATGCCTGGGGCCACAGGCAGTACCGGAGTACAAGAAACGTCCTTTAGGGTGCAGTGCTTTGCTTGCAGCAGCAGTAATAGAGGATGCTGCTAGGAAAAGCTCTGGACATTTTCTGCAGGCCACTACCAGTGTCCGAGGTCTCTGGATTAGTGACAATGGGAGATACAACCCTGACCATTCCCTGTAACATCCACTTTGTTCATTAACTCTTATAAGCCTTTACTCTGCTTGCAGACACTGTGTGCTCTCCAATGGCAGCATGTTCCAGAGGTTCACTATACAGCCTATAAAATTTGCCTCCTTATTTTGTTTCAGGAGGTAGAACAGACTTATCAAATGCCAGAAGTATTCCTTCTTCTCCACTGACTTGAAAGGGCACTTACATGCATTGTTCAGGTGATTAAGGAAGGTGTTCACTTCTCAAAGATATTTCTTAAGCTTGTGATTGCATACAATAATATTTTTGTTTCTCTTTAATTGCTAGTTATAACTAAAAGGCAAAAATTCCTACTTGTGTATGCATAGACCTATTCAAGGAGGCATGTTTTCCTCTTTATGTTTCTACCAGAGCTTACACAAGTCATGTCCTCCTTCCTATATCAAGGACATTCATAAAAACTAAGTGCAGCCATAAGAACCTCCGTATCCAGATGTCTTTTTTGCATATGACAATTTAATCTAACTTCCCATCTCCCAGTCCACAAATCTCAATTAACTTTCCAGAATTTCTTATGGAGATTGCTAGCACTAACCTCAGAGTGTGCATAGATGACTGTGCTGGTTTAGCTAGGGCTGACTTCCAGGGGCCACCCAGCCTCTGGTGTTCTCTCACTCCCCCTCCTCAGCAGGGCAGGGGAAGATTTAAAGATTAAAAATCTCATTGCTTGAGATAAGGACAGGGAGATGATATACCAATCATTGTCACATTTAAAAAAAAAATTAAAAAACCAACAAACAAAAACAAAAACAAAACAAAAACAAAAAAAAAACAAAAAACAACAACAAAAAACCAAAAACAAACACAAAAACAAAAACCAAAAACAAAAACAAAAATGGAGACAGAAACAAAAACAAAAAAATCCCTGACTCAATTCAGGGAAAAATAGTTTGATACATTGCCAATTATAAAATGGGGTAGGATAGTGAGAAACAAAAGCAAAACTAAAGACACCTTTCTCCTTGCTCCCCTTCTTCCAGCCTCAGCTTCACTCCTTCATTCCCAGCTCTTCTGCTTCATCCTAAAAATGGCTCTGTCAGTCTTAGAAAGCACTAGACTGCATTTCAGTTAGTGGTTTTTGCATTTCAAATCCATAAATCTCATGTATTCCACTTCAAGACAGTTCTTTATAGTTTCACTAGTGCTGAACGGTTCTCTCTCTTAGCTGCATTAACAGGCCTGTCTGAGTAAGCTCTTCATGAGAGGTGAGAAGAGTGAGAGGAGACCTGCTGCCTTTTAAACTGAGACTTCAAGTCAGAGAAAAGCAGTAAACAAGGGTTTGAACTGTCCCACTCTTCTCCCCACCTCAAATAAATACAAGTACAGCAGGGGAAAATAAAGCAGATTCCTACAGTTTGAAGATGAGATTCCCTTTAACCTCTTAATGGACTGCATCCTGAGGTCTGTCAGTAGCATCACACACACATCCCCATTATCCACCATGAAAGATCAAGCAGAGAATGGAGGAGAGAATTGATTTCCTGTGCATGGAGTGGCAGCTCCAGCACAAGTCAATGTTATCTGGAGTACTAAAGTGGAGCAGGGCACTTTAGGATAAAGGCTTAATGCTTTATCTGCTCACATAAATACTTTCAGATAAAAGAAATTGGATTGAAATAACATTCCAACTGTGACACCAACTGACAAGAGTCAGAGAGTGCCCAAGATAAGGCCACATCCTTCACCCTCTGCAAAATAAAACAAGAGAGAAAAGGCCCCGTTCAAGTTAAGACTGACACATCAGCTCCATCTGTGAGGTATCACCCCATGAGCCTTGTGTTCAGATCCACATGGATATGTGGAGGCAGGAGGCAGATTCACTGGAAGAGTCATCTTTCAACACCATAGAATTTTGTTGATCATGAGCTCATCCTCCAAAGATATCAGTATAGGCAACAGTTCAGCAAGATACCTGAGCAGACCCTTCAGATGCTCTGCTGCATGCAGACTTTGTGAAACCACGCTCACCACCGCTGAATTTTGATTAGAGGAATGGGCTCTTCTTCTTTCAAAATTGCCCCTTCAGGTGCCTCTCTGGAAGCACAGTTCCATTTCTCCTCCCACTGCCCATTTCACTCGGACAAATCTGTATGAGTCCAGCTCCTGCAGGCAAAAATTTCCAGCTGGCTTTACTGGAGTTTTTTGACTTAAAAAGAAGGAACAGATCCCCAGTTTTTATCCCTGCATCATCTGGAAAATGTCAAATTGTCATTTGCTGAGAATCTGCACAAGGGAAGATTTTATTAAGCTAAAATGAGAAAAAGGAAGAACATATCAATTTGTTCCCAAAACTTATCACGGATTTTGGTTGGATGTTGTGAGATTCTGCTAGCCTTGACCTCATAGACCAAGAAAAGAAAACTCAAGAAATGCAGCAGGTAGGGGTAACTTTAAAAAGATGAGAGTAGAGAGGGCTCTGCTTTGAACACGCTTTTATGACCGAATACCAAGGATGCAGACAGCCAGAGGTAGGACAAATTGCCTTGCATAGTGTAGCACATAAAGACATAGGGATCTGACTTAGATATAACCATAAGTCATTTTCAGTAGTTCCCAAACGTTGTCCCTGACAGCTCTCCAAGCAAAGACTGATTCGGAAGAACATCTGAGCACATGCATAACTCTTAGCAAGTGTTTGGTCCTATTGAAATAAATAGCTGACTAAATAGCTTTAATGAATTGGAGTTCAGTAGCTGTGTGAAATAAATGGGGAATGCTCATAACCAACAAGCACTACAATAAACAAACCCTGAAACAACCCAGACAATTTGTCCAACTTCCCTTACATTTGAAAGGTAGCATTAAAGGCATAAACTTTATCACTGCAAGATAAATGCTCCATTTCTAAGACTACATCCTGACCCTGTCAAGTCACCATGAAAAATGGGTGCAGACAAAAATTAAAACAGAAGGAGGGACTTGATACAAATTGCGAGTGTATAATATCTCAAGTAAGTACTTTGTGACTCAGAGTTACCACTGTTTCACAACATTGAACAAAGGTTCCACTCAAATATTTTTAAAATAAAAGCATTCATGTTTTTTCCTTTTATCAGTGGGGAAAAAAGTAATCCCAATCACAAAGATAACATTCCCTTTAAATGTTATTCTTTTCCTGGAACATGAAAAAAAGCAAACCCTTGCAAAGCAGATAGATTGTGGGCAGTCCAGCTTCTTACAGAGCCTGGCACCCTAAGTCTGTGACCATCTAGAAGTCAGAAGACACACTTGAAATATGAATTTTAAATACTAGTAAATAATATCCACACACATGATTGTTAAGGTGTCAGCTGACTACAGTGCGTTAATAAATGGCTTTCTGCCATTTTGGTACAGACTGTAACACGTAAACTTCACAAAGGCAATAGACAAATTTATAGAAACCAGGTCCATAAGCTGAAACTAAAAAGACTAATCAGGATATTAAAAGGACTAGACTTAAATGCTCTCCCAATAAACCATCTTCTTTGCCACTGCCGGAGATTAAATACTAGACTAGAATGACCACTGGTCTAAACAGTACGGTGTTTCTTACGTTATCATTTGTAACTATTTGTGGTTAGTTAAGCCTAGCGAAGCAGTTCCTTGCTGCCAAAACCTCTGTCTTCAAAAGTTTGTCACACCCACACACTCTGCTGTCTAAAATTTCAATACAAGCTTTTCAAGCACTTCAGCATGTGGAGCCCTGCTGAACCCCCAGTGTTGATACAGAGCATTTCGAAATTTCACATACCTTCTCAGCTTTCTGGCATACATATACGTGTTCTACTAAGTCGTCTTTTGCAGACCTCTCAGGACCAATCTACAGATTACCATGTGCCTCAGATAGAAAAATGACATATCTTGGGAGAATGAGACTCAAAAACTGACCCTCTGGGCAAGATGCAGTTCAAGAGTAAGACCCCAGATATCTGAATACAGATACCTACTTGTGAGCCAGCAATTCCGTCATAGAGAGAAATGGCTATCAGTTCAGTTGCCTGAACACTGGGGGTTTCTGCCATCAAAGGGGCCTACATCTGGGCCCACATGGGCTTGGAAAGTCAACACAAAGTTTATAGGAGACCCATACTTGCTTGGAATAACAGAGCCAGAAAAATTCAGGATGCCTGAGGTCACGTTAAAGGGTACTGGATGCCAGTTTACCTTAGCAGTAAGAGACAGCTACTGGCTAGACAGCTGAATGGTATCTGGAAGTTTAATGACAGAGTTGAGTCAGTTGGTGATTCAGTTGCCCAAGCAGAAGTATCTGGTGCCACTGGCCGTTGTCTCAGAGCATCTGAGACATCCACACAGGGATGATGAACAGATATATGTCCACCCAGAGTACCAGCCATACACCAGGAGTACCCTGGACATCTCAGGTATGCTTAGAACCCCTAGAAGAAGCAACTGATTCCTGCTTTCAGTCTGCTATAACAGCAGTTGGACGCCTTGCTTACAAATACACACCAAAGTCTACACACTTTCATACTGAGAAGAAACCTGCCCATAGGATTCTTTCTTGGTGATGAATGTACACCCACAGAAACAGCAACTGTGACCCAGAAGCCTTGATGAGTTCATCTCTGCTGTTCCTAAATGGAACATGTGTCCTCACAATATATTTCAAGTGTGGTGATTACAGGCAAGAAAGCACTGCCTCCATCTCACAAAGAGACCTTACATTGGCAGCATCCAATGATAGGTAAGATGGGGCACTGGGCTTTGGGGAGGAGATAACACCTACATGGGAGCAGATTTCCATGCAAATAGAAGAATGGATGCATATTTATCAATAGTGTCTAATAAGTCTGACTGATTGCACTGAGTTAGCCTACTGCATCTTTATTTTTGGCTGTGCTGATACTACGGCAGTAAGCTGCCACTGCACAGCTGTTCTGGTTTCAGGTTAAGAACAATTTAGTGACAGACAAATATTTCAAGAATTTCAGAAGAAAATCTAGTGCCAAATTCTATCATAGGAGATCAAGTCTAAATCCATAATACATAATCCAAGGCCCAGACTTTACCATATAAAATATCATTCAGAGTATGACCAGTTTAGCAAAAATAGTCATTCTTTACAGCCTTGTCCTTTTCTGTTGATTTCATTAACTGTGGCTCTGTCACTGAAGGCTCAGCTGTCCTGATTTTTTTTTTTGCACTTCTCTACTTCCATTAGCTGCTTCTCCACAGAGAAACAACTTAGCCTAACACCACAATAGCTTTTGTTTTACATCCATTTTCCACTGTAGAAATATTATCTGTGGAAAACAAATGAGAGTTTTCTATCAAAGAGGATGAACACTGCACACTGTGTTCCAGCATCTTTAAAATGGGTCACAATTTCTGACTGTCTCAGTCTCGCCTCTTCCATGGCATTGTTCCCTGGGAAGAGAAATAGAGGGAAGATTGACCTTGTGAGGCTCCAAATGCAAGAGTGTTTGTAGAAAAGGAGCAGTTGCTTATTATGACTTTCCTGATCTGTCAGAGAAGAGCACATGGTCAGAACAAGGGAAGTCTAGCCAGGCAATAAATATGGAGTGAAAAAATACATTAACACACTCACTTACCACACACAATGTCACATAAATCATGTGGAATACCATTCTGTCTGGCTGAACTACAGCTGAGAGTGGTGAGTTTAGCTTTCTAGTCCTTAAGACTGTTTGCATGTCTAAGAGCCTGTTAAGAGCTGAGACGTCAGGTTGACCTCTTTTCTATACAGATCTCTACTGAGGGCAGAAACAGCTATATTTTCACCCAGTGCTGGGCAGAGGGTTGCAGACATGACACACTTAAGTGCTGAGCTCTCATTTGCACATCATGCCCTATTTTCTAGATTTGTTTTTTCCTACACGATAATTTATGTAGGTTGAAAATAATTATTTATTTCTTCTGTTTATGGAAACTCAGCACTAAGACTCTGCAAACACTGCTTCTTTCTGGCCTTAGAAGGAAGTAAGAGCCAGTGGGGTTAAGGAAGTAAGAAATGTTCCCTTGCTAGTGCTTGGTAGTGAACTTGCCTTCTGATTATGGCTCCAGCCAAAATCCTCATTTCATTCACAACTACAATTATTTTCTATTTTGAATTCTCCTTCCTTTTTTTTTTTTCGCTAAACAAGTCAGACCTTCTGTTCATTCTTTCTTTGAACAGAGAAAACAATGGCTGAATCTTCCTTTTTCCTAACATCTCTACTATACCTTTATACTCTCTCTGTAAAGCACCCTTGTGGTACATCCACAGACATTTCCCATCCTATGGAGGAAAGCATCCTTAAAAACTAAAATCAGAAAACTACTAGTGTCAATGAGCCATGAAATCCCTCTCAAAAACATATCAGCAATATACATGGATGTTATAAATGAAACATAATGCCCTAGAGCTTCTGCTTGTTCTAAGAATCTTAACCTTCCCTGTACTGTGGTTAAATCCTTCCAAGCCACCATCTGCCATATACCGTTTTGTTTCCGACTTCTCTAAGGGGAAGTTTGGAAAAATTCACCTGGAATTAAGTAAGTTCCTTCTTATGTTCAGTGAAAGTATAAAAGCCAAAGAAAAGCAATAAAACTATGAGTAAGATAAGATTAAAACTGCTTTAGTGACCCTTTTCTCAAGGGTGAAGGCAAGTTGAGAGGAAAAGAAGCTCTGGCAATTAATTTTGGCTTGCACCCTGCCCTTATTTATACATAACCTGAATTTCTGGGGGGCTACAGAAGTGTACTGTTAAGAACACAGAGGTACACTCAGGATCAAATGCATAGGCCACCATTAAGATTCTTGCAGCCTCTGCTTCCTGATGTTCTGTATCTCCAACCTGCACCAATGCAATTCCTGTTTGCATTCCCAAAGCATAATCCTACTCTTTTTACACATAAATTATGATGGTGCGAGTCATTATTACATAAATGAATGAGGCTTCCAGGAATATGTCTTAAAAAATCATAGTCACTGTATTATGGTACGTTCATAATACCATGCTATTTAGTGACAGACCATAATCCTCATTCCAGATCATTATGGTCTATCATATCAATTGAGCCTTAAAGCCTTGGGAACTAAGAGACCACAGTGGTTTCTCTGGAGCCAGTCTGTAGTACTGCAAAATACAGCTGTTACATGGAGACAACTACAGGCCAGATGTTCATAATGCTGAAATTTTCTTGGAAAGAAATCACTGAAAAAACTATAGTAAGCATCCTTGTGAAAGAATGACTGCATGTTTTGATACAAACACATCACTGCAATAGTCTGCCTCATGGAATAATGGGATTTCAGACTCATAAAATCCAAAGGATTTTGCTGCAATTTTTTTGCATAGGTATCCAAATTATACTTGAATGCAGTTTCCCTTGCAAGACAAAAATTTGGGGCCCAATTTGATGTTTGGCAGTATTTCATGGCACAGTTTTATAAAGTGTTGTAAGTGCTTGCCTATCCTAAGGGATGAGGATAGCCTTAATTTTGCAAGGCAAAATTGCCCAGCATGCAATCATTGTAAAACTGAGTTTGGCACTTATACTTTAAAAACAGAAATGTGGTGATTGAATCTGATGATTGATCACTCTACCCAGATGTTTGGATCAGTGAAATCAAGTTCTGCAATTCATAGATTTTTCTCATGGAACTCAGAACAACAACACCCCATTGCTACAATACAGCAAAGATTAACATACGAGTTTTTAGCTTGAGCACAGCTGTACATGTGTGTTAATATGTGCATCCCTGAAACTTAAATTCAGTTTGACCATTGATCCATCAAGTGACAGAAAACATAGCATTTAAGACTTCTTTTTCTGTAGGAAAGTCACCATTTTTACACTTCAACTGCTTATTAAGCAAATGTTACATACCACTGTATCCTAGCACTTCAAGATTCCTTCTGTTTTCTAATGAGTTGTCCATATTCCTGGTGACTACAGTCCTTGTAATTGTGCCAGGAGCACGTCTTGCAACGAGGCACCATGGCTGGGCTTTGTTTTGCAAAGAAATTTATTTCCTCATTTTACAGCCTTATGCATCATTCTTCATTTTACAAGCAGGGTGGAGACCCCCAAGAAGATGAGATGGGCATCTCAGGAGGCTCTCCTAATGAGCTGTGTTTGCAAATAAATAAATCACCCTGCAGCTCAGAGGTTTGCTTTACAGATACACGAGTGCACACACGTGCTCACAGCTCCTCCTTCCATCTAAGGCTTTCTTTGTTCTCCATCGTTTCTCAGGGAGTGCAGTGTACGAGTTCCTACCCTGGCCTTCCATCCACTAAATCATGAGAAGTTGTTTTCTCTTGACCTTTGGGAACCTCACAAACAGTGACTCCTTCCTTTATTTTTTAGTAGGTTTCGAGGGTTTTTTTACTGTTCACTACTGAAGACAAGAGCGTACGGTAATGAAATGGAAATCAAAGAAAGGCAACATCCCCCATTCAAAAACAGCTTTGCCTGTCATTACAAAACAACACAAAACTGTCAGTATGCTCATACTCAATGTGTTAGTTCAGGCCCCTTTTCCTAAACTTAGCTTTTCCATAGCTACATATTTTGCCTAGAAAAATGGCAATAAGCTCCCAAGTTTCCCAAAGTAAAGCCACACACACACCTACTGGTTTCTCTCCACAGGGGGTGTGCAACTTGGGCACCCCAGGCCCTTCACAGCCCCATCCCCCAGCAGATATGTGGAGCTTTTCTGTTCCCAAGCATCACAGAAGTGCTGGATTCTGAGCTAACACTAGTGTGACAGCAGACTAGACTATGAATAAGGGCCTATAATATCCAAGAGGAAGAAAATACCACTTATTTCTCACAGTGCAATCACTTCAGGGTGCCTAAGGAAGCCAGAAAGCACCAGGCTTTAAAACAAACCCAAAGAAAGCAGCTTGTACCTCAAGCACAAGCACAGTGTGGGATTCCTTCCAAAGAGCACTGTGGAGCCTAAAAGCACCAACTGGATCCTCAAAAGAAACACTTCAAACTTCCTGGATCTATCCATGACTGCTAAAATCCATCCTTTCTTGGACGGAGGAAACTCCGAACTGCTGGTCATCAGAAGTGGGGAGGATAAACTATGGAAATAATCACATAAAAGAATAGTCAGAGACTTACTTTCTGTAGTGCAGCAGCTGCTTCCGTCATCTGTGGTGGTGGGAGATACATGTTCCATGTTATTTTTAATCCTTTCATTGCCAGCACAATCCCAAAACTTTAAAATCAAGTTATGGCTGGTAAGTAGAGGCACAGTTTCAGTTACTTAGCTTTTAAGTCCTTTAATAGAATATATTCTACTTCAGTTGTGAATTCCCTAAAAAAAACCCCACATAATAGTAATCTTCAACAGAACAATTTATCAACAACGTTTAAGAAGTTTATTTATGTACACATATGCTTTTTTGGTAAAGATTTGAGAACCAAAATGTTCTTTTTCTTAGTATCGGCTATTAGTGTAATAGTTAATACTTTACTAAGTTTACTAGACTAATAACTTACAGACATCTCTGATTAAAAAAACAGCATCAACAAGAACAAAAAAGTCTGTGAAAATTTTCATCAGGAATCTTTTTCTTTCTGATTGTATTTCTTGGTCTAATAAAAGTTTTCTCACTGGCTAACTTACCATAATTCCTGTCTTCATTTTCATACTTTGGTTTTCTACTTGTCATATGATTCCCATTTTCTGAAATATAATTAATGAGTGAAAAGTATTGCTTTCATACTACAGCATACATCAATTGAACCACAAAAATATGAAAATATCACTGACCAAGATCTCAGACAGACTCTACAGCTAATCAGACTCTCCCTGCCCTGGAGGTGGGCCCAAACCAAAGTATCAGCTTCAGACAATATGAGACTTTTGGAAATTTGCAATGCAGAGTTAAGTACCAGCATTTAAACTCATTTCTAATTATAACAGCCTGGACTTATAATGCAAATGTACTCTATATCCTGAATCTACACTGTGTAGAGTCAATGGCAAAAGTTCTACTGATTCCCACAAGATCCAGCATCATCTTCAGAATGAAATCAACAAAAATAGTTACACATTTGTGCTTATTTTCATTTAAGTGAAAACCTGCTCTCCTTGCAAATCCTTTCTATGTTTCCTTGCAAAGTAAAAGATTTTTAATATATAATCAATCCTGTAGTTCTTAATCCAGAAATAGTAGCAGTGTTAAAAACCTGCAGCTTCCTTTTCCCACAATAACACCTTCTTTCTACATTTCAATTTCTGTAGGAGGCTTGTTTCAATTCTTCCAAGCTCTAGAAGATGCCTTTGCATTTGCTGTCACAAACAAGTCCCATGACAAGCTGTATGGGTATGAGCACTCTGAAAGCCACACAGCCAGCCCCACACTGATTTTGTTAGTCTGCTGTGGCTACATGTAGGGAAAGCAGAAAGTCTCCTGAGCTCACAGAAAGCCTCAGATGCACTTAGTTGTAAACTCTCAGTGCCCACATTTATTTCAATCCATATGCCAACGTCTGGGGCATGAGTCTAACATACCACTGAATTCCCATTCTCTTTCCTGGCTTCTCAGTCTTAAAAGTATCCTCCAAATAAGTAGATTTTACCCATTCTTTTAAGAAGCCCACAGTGTATATGGAAAATATACATCATTTTCCAGTATGAAAATGTCCCAGCACACAAGCCAAGAAATGTACATCTTGAACCCTTAAAGGATTAAATCTGTTTTGACAGTTACTGTAAATACAAAGGAATTCCCCAAAATTTATAACCACAGTGCAGTTTAACAAGCCTTCAGGTTAAGATCATGTTCCCTCCTTTCAGTTCAGACTGTGTGATCCTTTTAAGAGGGATAAATGATTTGCAAAAATCAAGTAGGGAAATTAAGATTGTTCACAAACCAAGTGATAAGCATGGCATTACTAACTGTCTGTAATGCATCTTCAGTGTTTCCTAAATGCACATGTGCCTTCTCGTACTTCCAAAGAGATGGGCTTTGTAAAGTGACTAAATTGAATGGGATGAAGAAATCTAGATCCATGAACACTCAGTTCATAGCTGACTGCTGGAAACTGGGTTGTAGCGTTTGTAAAATATCAATGGAAAGTTTTTGTACCTGAAGTTTGAAAGTCTTCATGAAATTACATCAGCTTCTCTAATAATTGTCGCATTCCGGATGCTGAGGTTAGGGAGAATATATTTGACCTAAAATTCATGTGTACGAATTCTGTAAGAAACTGCAAAAGAGAAAGTTGTGCCCTCAAACAGCACATGGAAAGTAGGTTGAATTGAGTAGAAAATAACAATATAGTATATCAGAGCTTTACAGCCTAGAGTGGGGACATGACATCTTCCAATTGGCAAAACTGGAGTTCTGTAAGGGTGGAACATTTCCTGACACTGTGGTTTAAAAGTCACCTTCTGTAAACCCACCAGGTGTCCAGTGTTACATCAATAACTGTGCTGGAAGAGGTCAAAACCAAAGACACTGTGAGAGAAGAATGAGACTTAGTGTTGAGACCAAATTAGTGGCTGATTTTCCATGGGGAAAATCCATTTTGGCATGTGCTGTTGTAATAGGCAGTCAAGTCAACAGTGAATTTATGGCAAATTTTAAAGACATCTGACATACTTGCCAAGTATTGAAGCACAGGGGTTTGCAGCTAAACTCCAGATACAATTTGTTTGGCAAAAACAATTGGAAAAATTTCTCAGTGATTCTAACAGTTTCTTTCAGCATTTTCTGATTAGCCTTTTTTAACCCTTTATTGTTGAATATTGTTTTAATTCCAGCAATAACCTGAATTTTTTTCATAGGTTTTTGAAGAAGGGGAAAACCAGGAGGTTTTCTTACATACTCCATATTTGCCATATTCCATATATTTATTTTTCAAAGCCCCAAACTAAAATAGATACAAGCACAGCAATGAGATAAAAAAAATACGGTCAAAATTCAGTCATTTACACATCTCAGTCAATCGCAAGATTATCACTTAGGGGCTTAGTTCGTCCAAACTCAGATGTCAATGCCTAACCAGATGTATAGTAGTGGTTCTAAGTAATTTTAGTTTGGGTTACTCAGTCTTTAGCATTACACACACAGTGAAGATATTTTCTTTAAAAGAAAAAATATTTAGAAAGTATAATTAGGTTTAGAAAATTGAGTCCCTTTGGTACTTTTAAGTACTGATTTTAGCAAAGGTACAATCCATCTTAATTAATACAGGTTGGGAATATTCCACTCCTTCCAGGTACACTACAGCAGAGGGAAAAAAAAACCAAAAAACAGAAAACAAAACCAAAAACAACAAAACTAGGCAACAAAACAAAAGTAACCCAAAACATGACAAAACACCTCAGGCATTACATCAAATTGCTCAAATTGAAAGGAAAAAGGGAAACATTGAAAAATCAGGAAGTTGAAAGCACAGTTTTAAATTTGCCTCCCAGTGCCTACATCTTACAAAATATCTTTTGTTTTTAGATCATGCTAAGGTCAATATCAACTCATGCAGGATAGAATTGCTTTTAAAACTTTGCATACTGTTAATTTATTTTTAAAAGCACTAGCAAATAACAACAACTTCTAATTCAGCTTTAATGGCTAGACTAGACAACTTTTAATTTGTTTTTTTAACCATGTCAATCAATAATTTTTCCAGGATGTTGTGGATTGCTCTGTTTGAATCGATGGACTTTTTCACCACAGGCAGAGGCTCCTGTGTGGCATTTTCATGGCATGGTTTTGAGAATGGCTCTGATATGACACATTGTGTGTGAAGAACACACAAGAATATTCTTATTAGCATGTGAAAGAGACATTTCACAACCAGCTGAAGACATTCATTCAAATGCTCCAAGAAACATACCATTTGGCCAACCTTTGGTGTGTATTCCCCTTGCAAAACTGCTAGAAAGGCACAAGCTACTCAAGGTAGAATAAGCCTTTGCCAACGTCTCTGAAAGAGGATGAAATGGCATTTTACTTTCCTTGGTTGTCTTTCTAGGCACCTGAACTTGTGGTGGAGAAAGAGCAATGAGTTCGAGGCACAAGTATTAGCCCTCCGTCTTTCTTCCTCTTGGGACAACAAAGCTGCACAAACATCCCTGGGTCTAAATTCTCCTTTCAGGCAACTTTTTTAAACTAGTCTAACGTCTGTAAGAAAATTTGTTGTTCTGCA
Source organism: Cnemophilus loriae (assembly GCA_013397755.1). NCBI lineage: Eukaryota > Metazoa > Chordata > Aves > Passeriformes > Corvidae > Cnemophilus > Cnemophilus loriae. Next base: position 509,229 of record VZTF01005570.1, read on the forward strand.
CCATGTGGGTTATACCCATCTAGGGTAAATGGTAGGGGCAATTTACTCCTCAGCCCTGTCTTCCCTGTCTTTTCTCTCTTTTTCCCAGGTTCTGCTTGTGGCTCCCATTGAGCTCTCCTAGCCCTGAGATGCCTCGTTGCTTCTATCTGTGATTTTGTGCAGCAGCTCTGGACAAAACCTGTGGACAACCTGTGGAGGTTATCCAAAGGTTGTCTGTGGGTGCACGTTATGTGATCACTTCTTTTCAGTTGTAGGCCCTTTAGAAGAGGGGGAATTATCTGAAAGCTGGGCCATTTGCAATGTCTGATCCACACCCTGGTGAAGTCAAGGACTTTTAATTTCCTATCTGACGGCTGCAGCTCTCCAAAATACTTTTATCTGACTCCCTGTTAGTTCAGTTGTTAGCTCATGGCAATGCTGCATCTTTGATGCTTGCACAGTGAGTGTCTCCAGGTCGGAAAACACGGGATTTGGGAATTAAAGCCATGACTGTATGAGGGATAGGAGCATAGGAAATAAAAAGTGGTCCCTGCTCCACTTGCTTCCTCGGTTCTTTTTCAGAGCTAATGAAGTACTCCACTAGCCAGGGCAGTGGTGGAGCAGGAGGCAGCCCCTTGGTACAGCCTTGCACTCCAGGGTAAGCCACCATTAAAAGGAGGCTTAAAACCTGTACTGAGCTCTTTGACATCTGCCAAGGACTAAGTGAGCAACCAGGTCAGAATCTGATAAGCAGAAGCCTTCCTCTTCAAGTGGCCTAATTTAGCTTCTGGCTACTTTAAAAGTCACAAGAGGAGGAGTCTCTCTCTCGAAGGGAAGCACTGAAGATACCATTACTGAACAGGCTCTAAAATAATGTTTTTTCTTCTTTCTTGTGAGGGCCAGCTCGGATGCCTGGTTGAGTTCTCTTGCCTTCAGCTTAGATTTCTAAAGAAAACAAGGCAACTCTCTTTGAACCAAGAGGGTAAGGATCAACACGGTTGTCATTTAATCAGTATGACTGGAAAGAGGCATTCCAACCACAGTTTAGATGCATAAATAAATATAGCAAGAAAGAGAGAAAAAACAACCATGTTGGTTGGTTCTGCCTGTACCTAGCCTCATCCTTGACAACTGTCTCCACCAGCCTAGGGATGGGGGTGCTCCATGCGGGGCTGCTGCAGGATCCCACAAAGAGCTTTCTCACACAGACTTGTGTGGCACTTGTCAGCCATCTGACAATCCGTTTGCAAAGGAGAGCTCTTCCTCCCTCCTACTCTCCCTCCCTGCCTCCCTCCCTCTCTCTCTCCCTCTGCCTTCTCACCCCAAGGACCTCCTGCTGCGCTGGAGCAGCCCATCACTGGTCACCTCTCTGCATTGTCTGAAGGCCCCTCGCCATCTGGACCACCTAGGAGAAAATGTTTTCCTAAAGAGGGGAAGATTAAGGAACAGGGATTTACACCTCTGTCCCCAAGGTAATTACCAGATGGCAAATGGCTTGTTTTCACTTGATGAATCAGAGCAACTGAATCAGGCCTACCGAAGTGGCTTGGATTTCGTTTCCAACCAATCCTTTTGCTTTACAAGCTGAAGAGGTTTTTTCTCACCTTTTAGATAATGATTTTAAGGTAAATCTAACATTAAAGAAAAAGCCTGCCATTAGGAGGGTGGATTTCAGTGGGCTGGGACTTCAGCCACACCATTTCTCACAACATCTTAACCCTTTGCTGGCCACTGGTGGGTCTTGCCAACAGCATATGGCAAGAGTTTACTCACCTGAGTAAGCAAAACAGAATAAAACTATGTCTCCCAGGGCTTCAGAAAGAGACTATAAACCTGAGGACTGTCAGCAGTCTTTTGCTTCAAGAATTCTACTCTGGTAAAAAGGATTAAATTAAAGCCATTGCCTTTTGAGGAATTAAATTTTGCCTTTTTTTTGCCTTTTCAATAACAGCTGTAGAAAGAAGCAGTATTTGAACTGAGCATTAACAATACAGAAAGTAACAGAACAAATATATTCAATGGAAATTTATAGTCTGTGCTTTGCTTTGTTTTGTTTCCTTCAAAAAATAGCAAGAAATTTAAACAAATCTAAAATGAATGCTCTATTTAAGGTCTTCTTGTAAATATATGCTCCCACTCCTGAATTGAAGTAATATGACATTTAAATGTCATCTTCAAAACACTACAGCCAACTAGCCTACAAATCTAATGTCTTACTTGGCATTCATAATGTTCCTAAATCTTCTGCTGACTTTCTATATATTAGCTGGAATAAAAAGCAGTGTTTGCTTTGTTTGTTTGGATTTTTTCTTGATTTCTGTTCAAAGAGTTTTCTGAAATTAACAACAAATGCAGGCAATCCTCAAACAGAAGGCTGAGTAGGGACTCTCTTCAGCTCCACTTTGCAGAGTTTCCTGATGAATTTGCTGTAGCAATTGTCCTAGCCATTTACCCAATCGTCCCATGGCCTTTTCTCATTCACTGTCGTGCCTCATAGCTATGGAACAATTTGATTATATTATGGATTTCTTCCTTTACTCTGGTTTACAGTGCTCATTTTCTCTCTTTGACGGATTTTATTTCTATCAATGGTTTAGATGTTTCTGTTTTAATTTCAAGATTTCAGACTGCCTTCTTCAGTGTGCTGGAAGGTTCCTATTACCCTATCATCTCCATGGAAGCATATGAATGAAAATACTGCCTTTTCTTTGATGTTCATTTCTAAGCACAGCTCTGCCTATGGAATGATATTTTTAATCAACAGTAGTCCCTAAATCCAAAGACTAATTGAGAAAGACCTTTCTAATTGAGAAAAACCTTTTCAATGTTGGCCCTAAAATAAGCTTTTATTTTCACTGAATGGTCTAACACCCCATAGCTGTTTGTAGCAGAATAGAAGGCATAGGAAAGCCTTTAATAAGAAGATGGTTTAACAGTGGTGTGGCATCCAGAGAGCATCCATCAGCCTGTACGCAGGTCCTTTGCTTGTAAAGGTTTAGGGTGGACCAGCAAAAGGACCCGACCCACCTAACCCTAAACCATGCAAGACTAGGAGGACAGAAAGATGATTCCTTGTAAAGGGGGGCTCCCTGCTGAGGGAGGCAGAGGCACCCATCTATTGGCTGACCAGTCCTGAAGCAAATTCTTGAGCTGCCAGAGAGTAAGAGAAAGCCATGCAAGATAAGTAGAATCAAAGAGGGTAAAGAAATATCTGGGCTTCTGCCCCAGGAAATATCTGGGCTTGTGACCAGAAAAAAAAATATAAAGCACTGAGAAAAGAACAAATACATGGTGAATAAATGATGCCTGGATAACAGCAACTCAAAAAGCTGGTATCTGGGTTCAGCAGAGCACAATACATTCCTCCTGCCTCTCTGCGCATGGCATGAATCAGCCTCTAGAGGTGTTAACTGGACTGGAAAGTTGGACTGAGCACCTACCATTTAGGTGACCAAATTTACATGAGATTTATCTTACCTCCTATGCAAATGCACTGGAAATTGTAGTTCTAGCTTGCATCTTTATTAAGCTGTGGCTTTTTACACTTGCCAGTCAGACGCTGGATTGATGCAAATCAGATAACTCTCCTACTCCATTTACCTCCTCAGGAAACCAATGTAAAAGGGTATTATTGTGATAGTTTAATCTTAGCCATCACAAGACAAGTGGGCAGCACAGTACTGGTTATGTTGATCTGTTAGTAAAACATAGATCACATGCTATTATTGATGGAGTTCTGCTTTAGGTACAAGTTTGATTATACCAAACTGCTCATCACATGTGGAAATCTCCTGGCAACAGAATTTGTTCAAGGTTTGTTTGACAAAAAATATGGTATTCCACCTAGTTTCATTTAGTACCACATAACACTGGGACTGAGGAAGCCAAAAAAGAGCCTGGCCCATGCTCCACAGATTGCAACTGTCTGCTTCTTAGGCATCAAAAGCTACATCTAAACAAATTAACACAGTGCATAAGGGTTGCTTTCTGGCATTGCATGCAGTAGCATAACACAGTTTGCATCCATATGGCTACAGTGTTTTTCCCCAAGAAAAAAAGAGAGAGAAATTGATCCAAATTTCCTATTACAAACAGTGCCTGACCTGTTCCTGAACCACACCAGGGTTCTGTCTGGGAGAATATTAGCTTGCGTGGGCCAACGCCATGCCAACAAACAAATACACAACATAGGTATTGAAGGACAGTCCTCATCCTATGCCCCAGTCTTGTTTAGTTTCATTACTAGTATAGACACAGACAAAATAGCTGGAATATAAGGCAATGATTTTCCCTAAACTCAAAAGCTGAAAAATTCAACTCAGCCTTTGTTTGTAGACCACATTATTTGCAGGATCTTTAACATCCCCTAGCAACAGACACTCAGAAGACTGGTAGAAACTTAGAAGCAGTTACTGGCAGGGACAAAGTAGGCAATGATAAAGTGTGTCTCCGTCCTGGTCCTACCTGTCAAGAGCTGCCCAGCCCTGAAGTCAATGCCCTCCATAGCATGAGCTCTAGGCAGGCATAACCAGCTTGTCAGCCTCTGAAGAGCACTCTTGGGGCTCCTCAGGGCCCACACAAAAGTGTGATTTTTCTTTTTTTTTTTTCACTCTGTCCTTGTCAAACAAACATGTTCCTGCTTATGCAACAATACTGTGTGGCCAAGGCCACGCAGGATGCTGCACAGCTACATCTCATGATATCTAACATGCCAAACACTGAATGATGTTAATGAGACATTTACAGTAAAAAAGTACCACTGGGACAGCACCACTGACAGCAGAAAAGTCCTCAGTTAGGCAGAAAAGATATGGTAAGACCAGATATTTGGCAGAAGAAGTCAGGACTAGAAAACATTCTGATAGTATGGACAACAATAATGTAAAGGACATGCAAGTCCTTCCTTTTGTTTCCACGCTTTAGGAAGAAGGGTGGGATGATAATGTCTAATACAGGTTTAATGGTTCCTATGCCTTTCAGGAATACCTGTTATTATGCATACATTATTTATCTAGGTATAAAAAGTAACTCCCCCAACCCCACTAGACCAAGGAAGAAGACTGTGGCAGAAACTGGGGCCCTGAAGGCTGTATCTTCATTTGGCAATGGAAAACAGCAATATTCATTCTGGATTTGAAGAATGATCCCTAATGAATGTTATGTTTGCTAATGATAGACACTTTGAAGTCTGTCAAGAGTCAGGGATTACTCTGCTATCCAAAACAAATAATCATAAACTAGATTTTTTTAAAATAATACTGATAATAAACAGACGGGAGTAATTTATCAAGTGCTGCATACGTGGATGGTTTCTTCCTCCAGTTTAGAGGAAAGCTGAAATTCAGAACTTGAAGTTTACCTTCTTCTTGTTGCAAATCTCTCTGTTTACATTTGTGTCACAGTTCTCACTGGAAATCAAACCTTCACAAATTGGCTATCAGTGCATTGCAACATCGTTCATTTTATTTCATCTAATTTAGGCAATGATCATTTTAGACTGATTTATACAATGATATTATCATCTATTCCCCTCAATAGCTTATGAGTCTAAAAGCCAAACTGCACAGAAGGAAAGAAATCTCAAAACTGTTCCATTCTTACAATATTCATATGACTAGACAGTCATGTCCCCACAATGGTGTCACTTGACCCACTGCCACCAGATAACCACAGGGAGCAGCCTGTGCTTAGTATTATTGTGTCAGGTGACATTAATAAGTGTTTAACTATGGGGTTTAGAGCAGAGGATGAGTATGAGAGTTGTCTTTTTTACTGTCTGTTGCATAGCAGGCCATGTCCCCATCCTGTGAATTCCCTTTGACCAACTGCTGTCTCCTTTAAAATCCCCACTGGTCTTTATTAGACCTCAGCCTTCTTCACACGGTAGGTGAACAACTTCGTGAAAGCACAAGAGGAGTTGAATGAGATCTGCTTGGTTCCCTGGCAGTCTAGAGCTCAGCTGAGATACTTGCATGATACTTTCACAGCTGGGTTTGATTTCTTCCAAATCTGTAAGGACACAGCTGCTCTTCACTGCTTATCTCCTTCATTTTGAAAAATAGCTTGGTTGGGTTTTGTCTCCTTATAAAGTACTAAATACAAAAAAAAAAGTTCCAGTCATATTCTAGCCTTTCATGTCTCAAATGGCACTTCTGTATTTAGGGACCTTTGGACAAAGGTTCACCTCCGTTATACAGGAACAGGCTGCCTGGGACACTGAGGTGCTGCTGCTGCATCCTGCGAGCACTACAGCTTTTGCAGATTGTGGCTATTAGTTGCTTGATACAGAATAAATTGCCAAACACAGTAGTGAAAATAATTATACTTCCTATTGATCTTGATGCATATTCACTGTTCATCATGAATCTAAAATAACCTTGTATTTCTGGACCAACATGTCACTCACATCCCTACCAGTAGGGCTCAGAAGGAAAACAGCATTCCCAAAGTCAGGAGCGCAGGCCTTGTTGCGGGCTATGTAACACCACTGCCTCCAGCAAAAAACACTTCATGACTGGGACGCAGAAGTCAAAGGCAAAGATGCATTTCAAGCTTTATTCCTTCAGCTATTACTTACAGAACCAGACCTGTCTGGACTAATAGTATACCAAAGTTCTTTAGCAGACTTTGTCTTTATTCTTCATTAGGAAACTTAGAATGGCAAGAGAGACTTGGAATTCACAGAGGATTCAGTCCACGAGGAATCTAACTACATATAATTTGCTCAAAGCACTTTGTATACAAAGGGAAAGCTGAATCCAGCCCCAAACTACTTTTGTTTTAAATACAGTGCGGCTTATATCCTAATAAACAATTAACAGTGCAGTTACTGTGATTTGATTTCTGGATATCTGAAACATTTTTTTTCAGATAAAACTGGATCATGTTCTGTATTGCCTGTTAATTACTTTAAAGTATCTCAGCCTTTTTTAAATACCTAATTGTCTGAATTCAATTCAGCTTATCTTAGAGATTTGGTTAATATGATTTGCACCACATACTAGTTATTATCAGTGTGCACACTGAAAATGCAGAGCAAGGTAATGATGATAATGAATCTCAGGCAAGTTTTGTGTTTGCTGTTTCTTCTCCCCAGCTAGTTCACCAGGCTCAAAACCTTACAAATGCATAATACCATTCCTTAGAGTAAACATACTGTAACACGATTTTCTTCCCCCAAGCAAGCAACCAGATGAATGGCCTTGGTGGATTATTCTGTAACAGAAACACTCATAAGGGGTCTGTGATAAGCAAGTGAATGGAAATGGAGAAGTGCCCTGTTTAAAATCATCTAAACATTTTCTCTTAACATGAAACATTTGAAAATGTGCTGCTCAGTGTTTGATGAAACACAGGACCCTGTTGTCTGTAGCTCAGTTCTAGTCCCTTCTTTAAATGTAATCTTTTATCCAAGTTACATGTGTTTTCAATAACTTCACATGTGGATGCAGTTACACCAGAAAACTGATTCAGAAGTACTTTAGAGGCTCCTCTATCTTTCAGACGCACCTAAAGTTTCTTTCCATTTTTTGAAATATTTTTTTAGAAAGCATATGAAGGGAAATAATCAGTTTTGCTTGCTTACAACACAACTGCCTTGGTCTGAATCATAAGTACAGCATTGTTCAAAGGAACAGCTGGTACCAACTCCAGAAGTTTAAGCATTCCCCTCCCAACAAAAAACTCTGTTGGGTCTGTTAGTCATCATCTCCCACAGGTATTGATTCAATGCTACAGTTCTGCCTATTGCTGCCATGGCTAAAAGGATTTGTTACAAGGTTTTTGGAAAGGAGCATTTTCATGCACAAGCAAACATACAGCTATTTCTTTCTTGTCTGCTAATCTCCATGATTATTGTACCTTCTTGAAACATTTTTAACCACATAAAGGGCAATCACACTTTAATGACAACAATAGAGCACTAAAAAGTTGTTTCTGCAGAAATGCACATGCAAAGATAGTTTTGCCCTCAGGCACTGCAACTATATAAACAGACAACTTCACTACAAATCTGAATCAATTCTGCTAGCTTTTTCTATCAGGAAACACAATTTTACGGATAGGATCTGTTTGAAATGTATTCTCAGGAACTGAACTCCTATTGCACCTTATTTTCAAAGCAAGCTTAATGCAGGTCACCTCCTCATTTCCAGGAGTGTAGTTTTACTGCTCCTTCTAAGCTATGCCAGAGGTGAGAGCTCTAAAAACCACTTTAACCACTTTGGGAACTGTACTTACATTGTGGTTTCAAGAAACTTCTGCTAACAACCAAATGGTAAACTTTGAACTTCATTGACAGTAGAAAATCTCCTTGACAGTCAGTTTTCAAAGAGTTTGTATTCAGTTATGGTACATACTGCCTTCATTCATACCAGAGCCCATTGTGTCCTGGAATACACAGGTATTCAAACACAGAAGTTTGCATAGAAATCCCTCCATAGCCTGTGGACTGGTGGTTTGAGCCTAGATACCAAAGTAATGTACCTCTTTCAGTTTAGCACAGGAACCTCTAACACCATAGAAAAATCAAGCAGGACATGAAGATTTAGATGTCATGCTTACATGGCCTGGATTTGGTGTGACCAGAATATTTCATCTGCAACTGAGAATCAGAAGCTCTAAGGGATGGGGAGCTTTAGGAAAAGATTTTGAGTTCCAGCCACCTTACTACAGTCAGGGATATTTCCTAGAGAAAGTGGAAGGAGTTATTGTTGGTAGGTACAGGAAAGCTGAGGTTGCACAAAACTTTTCAGTCAGAGAGCTGTATTTGCAGATTATGTCTGGACTTGAAAAAAAGGTATTCTTAGATCTTTGTCTAGCCTTTCTACCATAAAATAACAGGCAAATAAATACCAAGATGTTTCAAATATGCATTTATCACATATCAGTCTCAGGATCATCCAGACCTTTTCTCCTCAATAAGAACACTCCTTCATTCCCACGAGATCCAATGCCAAGTGAAGGGCTGTCTCTCACACTGTAGATTGAGATTTACTGCCTGGCTGTGCCTCTGGGCAGCTCTGGGAATGGCAGCAGGACAACACATCATTCAACATCACAACACCAGGGCACAGATGGGTGAATTTCAGCCCTGACCACTGCATTTTTCTAACTCTTCAGTAGACTGTGTAAAACCCATGTGTAGTCTCAAAAATGGTCAGTGTGGTACAGGTGGAGGGGTGAAGTGTGTCTGTCCTTTCAGGGGACTAAGTTTCCAAAGTCCACATCATCCTCTCTGACCTCTCCTGAGTGACTCATGCCAGAAGCTGAGGTTCATTACAGCTAAAGTTGTATTGGCTATGAGCATGGTGATTCATTAATGATAGAATATGGGTCCAGACTTTCAAAGTCTGAGCATTGTGTGCAGGATCCAGGAGAATGCTTAAATGCATGTATCCATTTTATTCATGTAGAATCTACGGGACAAAAAATGTTGTGCAAGTTAAATGTTATGCATGTACCTCATTAAGGGCAGAGTGTTTGTGCTTTGGAGGATCAGGCTTTACATAGCACAGCCTTGTTCCCAAAGCCACAGACATACCTTACAGTAAGAAACAGAAAGCACAGCATGATGGCAGGATCAATGCCAGAAGCTGGGGACAAACTCTCCAGAATAAGATCAAGGGACACAGAAACCATGCTGCTCATAGAGAGGACTGGCACCAAAGAGGGCTGTCAGCCCATCATTTTTACCAGAAATCATTTGTCCTGTCTTAGACTGTTAATTAGACTTAGAGTGTTTATTCTGTTGTCCAAGGCTTTTTTCACATTGTTGAGAAAATTATAAACTTTTAAAATATAGATGTTACCTTAAAATATGCCTACCTGAATTAGTCTAACCTAGCCTTTAGCTAAGTGCATTTATATGAAGAATTAATGGGGAAAAAATTTATAAAATTACAAAGTTAATCAGAAGTCAATTGCAGTTTTCTCTCATACAGTTTTATTGGACATTTCAGGCAGGTTTAAATATTTGATCAGATAATTTTATCTTTTGAGGAATGACAATGGTAGAAACTATCTGAATGCCCTTGTCTTTCATTGCACATAACCTACGTTTCCTCTTAGTCGAAGAGCCCCACTCTGTTCAAATGTAAAGTTTCTATACAATTGCATTTATGACATGAAATTCAGAAGACATAAATTAAATTTGCCTATTACAATCAAGGAAAAATGAGCAAAATCTACATAACAGCAACCCCGAAGCCTATTAGAAACCAGCTTCCAGAACTTGTGCCTTAAAATATCAGCATCAGACTATAAATTCATTTTACCTGAATTTTAAAAGATTTATAACCACTGTCGTTCTTTGGTGGAGTAAATCTTCACAATAAATTTCTTTACAATCGTATTCAACTTATCAGTTATTCCAGTGCAAATCCAGAATACTTCAAGTGACTCGAAAATTTCATAGATGTGGATGGAGATATAAAATGTTAGGGTTTCAGTGTAAGTGCTGTGGTTTTAAACTGAAATAACGAAACAGGATCTGGTCTGGAGAACACAAGTCCCATGGAAATCTTTCTGACAGATTCAGAAGGAGTATAGGTTACACGTCAAGTATAGGTTGATCAGAAATGGTATAAGTGCTGAAGTCGTAGTAAGCAGGATCTTGAGCTAATTTATCCACCAGTAACTGCACAAGAAAAGCAGGTACTGTACATGTTGAGGAACACAAAGTAGAAACTAAAATGAGAAATTAAGATAAAGTAAGCCAGTCTGCTCTCTTGGTTGAAATTCCTTTTATTCTTCAGAGATGAGGAGATACTGACTTCATTACAGAGACTGAGTCTTTTCTCATTCCATGCTATTCAGCAGCCATGGTGGTATGAAAAGGGAAACTGCTGCCTTACACAGTAAAAACAGCTCCACTGTCCCAGTGTCCTATTGCTCTTCACACATTAGAAGCAATCAGAGGGTAGGACTTTCTGGCAAGGGACTTCAGCTGCAAGAACAACTCATCCTTTGCGGAGAAAAATAAAAGAATCTTATATAAACATTTATCAAGGGAAATACTTCCAGAAACAGGGGGGACTCAAAATGTGAGTATTTCTACTTGTAAAGGGAGGTCAGAAGTAAAGAAAACTAGAAAAATATTGTGTGGTCTCACTAGTAATTTAGTTCTTATGAGGAAAGTTAGGTGAACTCTTCCTCTTCCTTTCTCAGCCTAAACCATGTCTGGTTCTCCAGTTTAAAATTCAGTTCAGTACCTCCCAGACAGGGAATATGATTTCCTCCCTTCTTTATAGAGTTCTCTGGTTTACATTACCATTCAATAAATATATTACAAAATGCTATTTGCCTCTGTCCACAGCTTTTGAATAGTTGCAGTGATCTTAAAGATATCACAAATTAAATTACTGGATCCCACTCCAAACTTATCAGGGCACATTGGGGAAGAGAAAAATCAAGCAACCTCACTGCATCTGGAGCTCGGTGTTTATGCATTTCAGCAACACACATTCCATTGTGCTAACACCCTTCTTGAAAAGAATCAGTGAGGAAGAAACTGTCCAGTTAACTGCATGGACCAGTGCTGTTCTCCCAGCCAGCCTGGCAGTCAACACTGTGCTTGAGGGATTTTAATGTACACAGATGTGGTTTTGATTTGGTGACCTTCATTTTCAGCAGGAACTTCTGAAGTTGGTCCATGTAAATGACAAGAATCTGGAATGAAATCTAAGAACTGTATACATTACTTGTGTCCAAGATCAGTAGTGAATTCAAACAAGGGTAGCTGGAGAAAAGTGTTAGTCTTGTATAGGTATGTATTTTTAAGGTTAAACATATTCTGCAGAAGCAAATAAAGAAAATCAATCCAGTATTTATTTCAGCAGGTACTTAAGAGCAGCATTGACTGCACAAAGACTGTGCAACTGCTGAGCCAATCCTACTGAGACACTTTGGGCATCAAATTACCCCCTAAATGACACACTTACAAAAAAAAAAAATGTGTCTACTGTAGCAATGTTCCCTTACTGCATTTGTGTTTCTACCACAGGGCAGATACTCTAGGGCCAGGATCATGCGAGCCGCTCCTGGAAATGTTCCTGACTGGAATGATGGTGGGTCTGAAAGCAGCATGACCATTAAAGAGCGGAACTTTCCAAAGCAAGTGGTCAAAACTGCTAAAAAGAAATGGATATTGGAGTAGGGTCAGAAGCAAATCCACGGTTACAACCATCTGGGCCTCTTCAAGGGAGCTTAGGCATCCTTTTGGACTCAATCACTTCATCCAGCTTTCCCATGATCCATCCCAAAGCTGGGATGGGAATGAGAAATATCAAAATTTTTATTGGAGAGTGATCTGAAATATTGCAAAACTAAGATTTTTTTATTTGAATGGGATTTCTTGTGAGTTCGATGCAGATACACTCACTGACTTTACCAAAGAATTGCCCAGGATTAGCAGTAAAAATACAAGCCACATAAGCTAAAAGGAGGCCAGTAGTATTCTGTTACATTTGTTTATTTCTGTGAGTCCATTTAAAACAATAGGCATTTCTCCTGTTCATCCTATTGTTCTAGTACAAATCTCCATCTGTATTCCTTGATTCCTCATCAAGCACAAGCTTTGTCTCCTTGCTTTGAAAGTCCTCCAAAGCATTGTCCTGTCCTATGAGCCAAATCCATTACTGCAAGGTCAACTAAAATCCAGGCTTCGCCAATTGCAACAGCCCCATCTCATTTTCTCCAGGAAGCCCTTTAGTGCACCACTACATTGAGATGTTCAGAGCCACTACCCCTAAAGGTCCTATTTCTGTGCAGGGCATTAAAATAACCCTGTGGCCACTTGGGCTGTAAACTCCCTGTTTTTTATACTCTCCCACCCCGCCGTTAACAAGCAGGGAAAGAGTGCAATAAAAATGTGCAATGTAACCCCAATCATCCCTCCAACACACACCCAGCAGCCTTTAACCTGGTAAGCAGGTGTGCAGAGCTGTGGAACAGAACTGCTATTAATGCAGTGAGAGTTCTGTTCATCCTCTTAGACTTACCTAATGATTTGTGTCCCAAATCCCAGGCCAGATAATCTGCTTGATCCAGCTATTGCTATTAATCTTTTATCTGAGAAAGCTTCTGTCTAGGGCATTTGACAACACCAGTACAAATAAACTGGCTTAACTGAAATCTTAATGCACCATCAAAGTATATAGGATCTTAGACTTCAAGGAGAATTCTTGTTGTAAGGGACTTCAGCAGGTTTCCAGCCCAAATTCCTGCTCAAAGCAGGGACACTCATTAGACCAGACCAGGCTGCTCAGTGTTTTATCCAGTCTGGAGATGGCACAACCTCTCTGGGCAACCTGCTGCCATGTCTGATTGTCTTCATGCTGAAAATATTTTTGTCTTATTCAAGTCAGAACCTCAGTGCTTCAACTTTAGAGATTGTTTAATCAAAATAAATATTGTATTTATATATAATTACTATCTTTTAAGTACTAATATTACGTAATGATGCAGGACTTTTTACTCAGCTTTGCCCTCAAAACTTAAAGGGTAGATAAATTTGTTAGCCCATCTTAAAAGTACACCAGCTGTTCCTTGTTTAATGTCGTGGGGAACAACTAATATACATTCAGAGCTATTCTATAACCTGATATCTTGCATTTCAATATTCTTTACAGCAGAATAGATACCCCACACACTTAAACATCTATCAAATAACCCTGCATTAACCGGCGGTTTTTTCTTTGGTAAAGCCTGGCAGCTGTTTAACCACAACCAGAAAATAAGGAAAAAGTAGTTCACGATAAGGCATGGGAAGTACTGCAGGAATGTGGCTTGTTCTTATGTGTTGATATTTCACTAGGAAGAGTCGTCGTCAGCGTTTCTGTCAGAAAACGTTGCCTGGAAAGAAACTCCTAATTCATTCCAATACACCTAAATAGCACAGCTCAGCAACTTCAAGTGATGTTACTAGAAACTTTTGGTTTCTCAATGTGATTGAGAAGCAGAAAAATTGCTTTAGTTAATGAAATCTGTATTTAGAGACCTCATAGGAAGTTCCTGTAATTCAAAAATTTCTTTATTCTATTTAAAGTCCTGATCTATGACACATCACTTCACTGAACTAAACAGCGGCTACACGACAAATCGAAATACAGTGAAGCACTGCCTGCTTCTTGAATTGGGGTCTCACATGATGTCCCTTGCAATATGCCCCAGGATATCTTCATTGGCCAGGAGTGATGAAGAACACAGCCTTGCATCACTTCAAAAACAGTCACACTCCCTGGACATGGTCAGAGCCAAAATGTTTTAACCTGCTAATGACCCATCAGCAGCAAGGATTGTTCTTTGCTCCAGAGGGTGTTCAAATTCTTGTCTTGCAATATGACTTTCCAGTGCTTGCTAAGTTATTTCAACCTCTGCTAAAGGAAAATAATAGAGACAGCAAATGGTAAACAAACCTCAAGCTGTGTTTCACCTTCACAGTATTTGGATTAGTGACAACAACAAAGAAGATATTTTTCCCCCCTAGGATTGTTCAATTCCACAGCTCATATTTTCTGGCAAGCTATTCAGCTGCTATTAAGCACTTTGACAAGAAACAATGTTCTACAACTCGTCAGTACCTTTCTCTACCATCCCTAGACAGTGTGGTGGAAGAGGAAATCAGTGTAACAGATTTGGATAGCTTTTTTTGCTTTTACGGACAATTTATCACAATGAGGTAGAGCGAGAAGTGGAAACAATGAACATCAACTTTCATAAATAGCACAGAGAATCAGCCTGATGACAGGATGAGCAGAGAGGCTGCAATGATCGTGCTTTGCCATTTTGGGTTAATTTCTCTCCAAGGGTGGAAGAGACAACTTTGTCTTCAGAGCAATTTGCAGCACCCACTAAATAACACGATAATGTCGCATGTTGCCAATATCTTTCAGGAGTGAATCCATTTTCCCCACCAAACTCACACCACATTAGCTGTGAGAGAGAATCTCCATAGTCCATGGCTGAAGGAATGCTCTGGCCAACCTTCAGAAGGCTGGGCCACTGATTAAAATAACGGTGCAAAAGTGGTCCAAAACAGTGCAAGAAGTGGTGCAAAAGTCAAGTCCCCCAAAACTCTTGTGCCTGGGAGATGAGACCTACCCATGCTTGTTCAAGATGCTTTGACCCTCCTGCCACAACTGAAATGGTGTGAAATGTTCACAAAAATTTTGCCAAAATTATCCACATGCCTAAAGAACAAAGATCCACATGGCATCTGACAGAAACTCCACCTTACTCTCATAAATAGCAGCCATTTGGCTTTTTTCCCCTCATTGAACAAAGCAAAGCTGCAAACATAGACTTTTGTGCCCAGATGAAAAGAGTAATTATAATAATAATAGTAAAGGGATACACTATATTGAGCACAGAAGGAAAAGTGTTTCTTGCTGATAAGACTAATGAACCAATCCAGCAGTGACTTCCAGACACTGATTTCAGGAAAGCTTCCTTCTGCACAGCATCTCAGACTTGTGATCCTGAAAACAACCTGCAAAGAGCTGAACCCAGTGGCAAGGAGACCATAAAATGCCAGTAGCCTTTATAAGGACATTTAGGGGTGATTCCAAATATTCATCGCAGGGCATGTAAATAGCAGGTTCGCATCTTCAGTTTAAAAGTTTGCAGTTCTTCCCTGTCTCCTATAAGTGATTTTTTTCTTCTTCTCTGCTTGATACAGATTAGTGTTTCACAAATAAAAGAGTTCCTTAGTACCAAAGTTAAATCATATATGATCAGGAACGCAGAAAATATTTCAGTAGGCAAAAAGCTAATTCTGCTAATGCCCCATGAATGAAATGTTATCTGTCAATTAACGAAGAAATACTTCCTCTTCTTTTTAATGCCAGAGAGCAGAATTAATGCCACAGCCCAATTTCTATCATACAATGTAATAACACAATTATGAAGCTGAGAAAATCCTAGAACTTATTTTGCTTGGCTTGCAGCCTGACAGTTTTCAGAACTGTATGCAATGCACGGATTTGTTTCCCATTAAAAAATTATTTGTTAAGCTCCATTCATTCAAGATGCAGGAAGAGACAACTCAATGTCTTATCAATTTAATCTGAACATCACTTGACTTTTCTGCTTGGCCTGCATTCACATTACCATTTCCCTAAGTAGTTTCAATGGCCCGTATTGAAATAGAGTTCTATACCAGACGACAATAAATTACAGGCCTGCCGAGCCTCTCGTGCCAAGCATGGTACTCCCACAGCCTCCCTTCCACAGCTGGGCTGTCTCCTTGGACATTTTCTGTGCAGCATCATACCAAGGCAATCCCGTCTGTGCCCTGCTAATCCACTTCATCTAGCACAAAGGAGGAGATTCAGCTCCAAACTGGAACACTTAAAGATAAATGTCCCCATGTGGCTACATGTACACTAGGCACCTTCAGTCAGGAATGATCTAGGGCTCAGCTTGGTGCCATCAGGAATGCCCTAGGAGATCCCACATGACCTTCAGGCACCACTGCAGAACAGCCTGAGTCTCTCCTAGGACCATATTTTGCAGGTCCATCCAAGCATCTTGAGTTCTCGAAAATATCTCACATGTTACGAAACCAAGTCTTGCCCTTCACCTTGACTTAATTCCTATGCAGAAGCACAGAGGATCAGAGCTTTTTAACTAGAGAAGGAATCCAAACTGCACCTGGCAATGCCCAATTTCCTTGCAGCAAAGTGTTAGATTCATTACACCTCGTAGGGCTGTGTTCATCTACATACACACACACGAGAGAGAGAGAGAGAAAGAAAATGAAGGGGCTTATGCTGTAAGCTAGCCACATTCAGAGCTGGCTCAACATTTGGAACTCTTCAAGATTGAAGTCTGTACGGATCTGGAATGCTGCCTCACTCCCATGGAAAGACAGAGGCTTTTGGAAAACCAGAAACTAGATGTAGATACATAATAGCGGTAAAATTGTGGGAATGTTGGAATATAAGGATTGGGTCAGGCCTGTTTCCCAGTATTATAAAAATATTAAAGACAGAATTCATAAACAGAAAAATCTGTTCAATGATGTGTATAGAAAATGAGTAATAATAAATCAGCTGCTGTATTTGAAACGGCTCAAATTTTTTTCCAGAGTTGCTCAGTTTACCTCCATTTTGGCGGCTGTGCTGCCCCACTGAGTGTGATTTGTGATTAAAGCTGCTTGTGGTGCTTGTCTCCAGGCCAATGCTTCTGATGTGGCCATTTATAGTACAGCTTATTTTCATTGACACATGGACCCCAGCACTGGCTTAAACCAAACAGACAGCACAGACTTTAACTGGGGGAGCAGGGTGGGTTGTGGGGAAAACTCAGGGTCAGGCCACAGTCCTCCAGGCAACAGGCACCTCCAGGGGGCCAAGGCTGTGCTGGGATATCAGGGCACAGTCTGGGATGAGGACGGAAGCAGGACCAGTGAGGCAAACCAGGGCTGACACAGCTCTGGAATGGCTGGACAGGGCCATAGGTATGGGAATGGGGTCCACGGCTGGGCAGGGAAGGGCAGGGCTGTTGCAGAGGTGGAGACCAGCATCCTCCAGCACCGATGTAGGATCAGTCCCTATCTTGACCTTGGTTCAGCTGCCTGCACACAGGGATCTTGGATAAGAGAGTTGGAGTGGAACACATGAGATATCTGCAAACTGCTAGCAGATGCGATAGAGGACCAACAGTGAAGAGACGGATGAAGTCTGGGAGCAGTTACCTGATGTATCAGGTGCCTCTCAGGAACTGCGTATGGGGTCCAGAAGGGAGATCCTGACAACATACTCAGTTGAGTGACTCAGTTCAACAGACAGAGGGTGCCTAATTTATAGTACACAGAACCCCTGGTTCTTGGAGAAGGAATGACCCCCGGGAGACAGAATGCGGTGACACCTGAGCACAGCTGAACAAGCAGGGTCAGAGGAAAAAGTGTTAAGCAAAAGAAAATGCTACACAGCCATTCTGTTTAAGGAGGCCTGATCTATCACAGACATTGGTGGAGGTCAGAAGAGAGGCAGCGTGAAGGTAGAAGTAGAAGATGGTAAAACTAGTGGGTGCAACGCCCGTGATGCTGAGCTGAGGGGGAAGAAACATCAGGAGAAATCCAAAGAATTTTACCAGTGGTAGCCAAAAAACTCCTGGAGCTGATACGAAGGCATAAAAGCTCTGGCAGCAGAAGTTTAAGTTGTTCTTTCTTTTGCTCTTTCTCCGTGACTCCCATGGATTTTCATCAGTAAATAAGAGTGAGGGCTTGCTGACTGCTGAATACACATCCACAGTCATGAATGGTGTCTTGGTGTCTTTCATTAACTCTTTTGAGACAGCAATGCTCTCCGAATGTAATATCCAACCACAGACTGGTGGATGATCCTTACTAGCAGTTCTTTTTTTGTTTCCCTTCTGGTTTGAATTTATTTGGCTTAATTAATACTCAATCTGAGAAGTTCGCTTTCCAGTGACTCAGAAAAAATGAAGCAGAAATCAGAGAAAAGAGGGTTTTTCTTATTTATTCAATGATGGATCTTCAAATGTGCAAGTCCTGCTATCTCGGGTGAGAGGTGGCTCATCCATCAGTAGTTAATAGAGGGGGTAAAGTACCATCACTTCTGGGTCCATTGCAAGGTGCTGCATGGACACAGACCACAAACTATTTTTTTTAAAACAAAGGATTCACTTTCCAAGCACAGGCATACGAGAATCTGGGAATCTGGCTTCAATTTCCAGCTCTGCTGCACCATCGTAGGATCGAGCTGCTGTTCCTACATTTACCAGCAAATCAACTCACCTCCTCTTCACTCTCACATGTTCAAAGACTAAAGCGCCTAGTAAAAATTTGGCCAGATTTGGGCATCAGGTAACATTAGCCCTATCTAAACACTGCTCTGGATGTTTTAGTCCTTGCCTGATGCAGGGCCAGCAGCAGGGACACTCTCTGGATCCATGGCACCGACCGAAGCAGGCTTGCTGCCCTGACACTTTGGATAAGACCAGAAAGTGGCCCCAGTGCTCTCTTCTTCCCTCCTGCATCCCATCATGCTGGATCAGGGAAGCAGAGTTTTCAGTTTTCTCGAGCAGCAGGAAGACCTGATCCCCAGGATCGCAGCCCCTGGCGAACAATCAGCCATCTCTGACACCAGCAGCAGGGCCACTTCCCTCCACTGTGGAAAGCTCAGCTTGGTGCTACGTATGCTTGCATGCTGGGCAAGGGTCCAAACCTTCAGGGTGGTATTTGAGTGCATTGAACACTTTCTGCCTCTGAAATCCCTTGATTTTCTCCCTCCACACCTTCCAAATTTTGCTGCTAATGAGGTTTGGACCCTACAGACAATAGCCTTAATCCCACACCATCTCAATTAATATTTTTCAACCTACACACTGCATGGACCAAGGACTCTGTGAAAGAAATAATATACAATAGGGTATAATCTTTTTCTGCTAACTATCCCTATCCCAAGATGGATTAGTTCTCCTTTATCATTGGTCCTTTGTCAGCCAGCGCAGCGAACAATAGCTTTATTACTGTGAGTTTAAATAATTATGTATGTCTATCCTAATACGAGAAAACATGGTTTGTATTTTGTAACAGATGATCTTGCAGACGTCAAGCCTGCTAAGTCACTGCAGTTGGTCATAATTCTCAAACTGATTAGTTTTATTATAAATTTAAATTACTAAAATCTCACTAAGTTCTGAGCTTTCACTGTGCCACATGCATTTTACAGATCTTATTTACTTGTTAGTCACATTTCTATGGGCTAATCATGAGAATATCCTCCTGATCAAAGCACATGCTGTTATTCCAGGTAACAAAGCATTGCAATGCCAGACAAAACTTTATGAGTCCAAACATACTTCCTAGGAGAATGCCTCCTGCATCATCCAAAGGCTGGCAACATTAGCACTGAGCTGGTACTTCCTGCACGTTTGAGAGGCTCTCTCAAAGAGGAGATTAGACTGTTCTTACTCTACTAAAATATGGAAAATGCCTCTGGCAATGTCTAAGTTGGAAGATTAGTACTTCTAAAATTATTTAAAGACTATGGTTTAATCTATGGAAATTTCTGGACAAATAGGCAGTACATGTATAATGCTTAATTGATCTAAGCACACAGAGTTAAACATTTGGGTTGAGCCAACTGCTTTCAGCCTCACCATTTTCATGGGAAAAGTAATAGATGTGTGGATGTGAGAACTGGGATACTTTCAGAACTTTGGAGGTACTTATGAGCTGAGTAAAGTCCTGAACTACTGCTGTTGAATCTCATTTCTCTTTGTTACCTTGTAATTGAGTGATTGCAAAGGTTAACAGTAACCAACATATTGTAGCACAATACAAGACTATAAAAATGCTTTATTTTCCTGCCAATTATGTGGTGAGAAATATATGGCTGACATGTCTTGCCACATAGGGGGAAAAAATCATTTCTCAATTATCTTTGTATATTTTTGGCTAAGAAGTTTTCTCACGAGTCACAAATCATTTTCTCATGGCATCAGTAGCCTTATTACATATGCAACTAATTTCATTCTGTAATCTAAAGCAGCAACAAAATGAAAATTTCTGATATCTCTCCTGGCATTCAGTTATGAGAAGCTACAATGATTTTTCTTTGTCTGTGCATAGCAGTAGGTAAAAAGGATCTCAAAACCAGGAATACATTGTGCTTTCAGTTGGCAATAAGGAATATAATGAACAGCATATACAACGGTCCTGGCCTCAGCATATCAGTCACCATTGACTATTTTCTGTCAGAGCTTCAAAACAATGCCAGCTCAAAAACCACTTTCATAGCACTCTTCTTTTATTTATTTATCACATGGAATTAATATTGGCCTCACCCTATTCTCAGTAAGATCAAGAGAAAGTTCTAAATTGATTTCAGCAAAGGAGAAATTAAAGATTCCTTTTTCATTTGCTGACCCTTGAAAACGAGGCAATCCTAGCAATAACATTAAATAAAAGCCAACAGAACTACTTGGCAATCAACAACATGATAAATATGTTTCATTTTGGTGATCATTAGAAAATCTAAATGCAATGATTCCTACTTGCTTGCTTCCTTTGAGTTTGTCTAGCTCCCCCAAGAAGTGATCTTTCTGTTCTCTATGAGACATCATCCACTGTGAAAAGAGTGAGGTTTACCATAAGATATACATTCTTAGAAATAAAACCACTTGACAACAGAGCTTGTGTTACTAGCTGGCTATTTTAATGTTGAAGTCTGTGTCATGAGAGTGTCTTGAGTTGCTGCTCTTTCCATGGTTCGATTGTTTTGAATCTTTCCTGCCATAAGGAGATGTCTGATGCAGGCTAATTTTTTTTTTTTAAAAAGCAGCCAAACTCCTGGCCATGACAAAAGTACGTCATAGTGTCAAACCAATCACAGGTATGTTGAAGTTACTGTACTAAACCTTCAAAGATCTAGAGTTTTGAGACAAAGACAAATAACCCTAAAAATCTTAGAAAACTTCTCACTGCAGCCTGCAAATGAAAAAGCAGCATGACTATTTCACCATGAAAATTACTCCCAAAGATGTAACCCATGACATGGACCTAAGTAGGAATAACTCGTCTCAAGCCTTCCAAGTCTTTAAACATCTCAGTACACTTTTCTTTCCGCAGAAACCTTTGAATGGATCAGTGACAAATATTTTCAGCTCCACTTCTGAGATGCTACAGAAGGCTAGAGATTTAGTGCCTCAGATATTATGTCCAGGGTGGAGGGTAGGCACCACCAAAGTCAGAGAGAGCCCTGCCTTGTCAAATTACACTACATCGCACAGGGGGTCACAACCTCAGCTTTCACCCCATACTCACAGTGCCTCTGTCAGCCTCCTGCTACACTTTTATGTCTAAGAACTGACCCACAGGACACAGCGAGTTCTTCGTATTCTCTTTCTTGCATGTCTGACAGCTGTTTTAGCAAGGATCTGTGATGGCTGATCAATTAACTAGGTGCAGACTCTTTCCACAATCCCCTTTGAGTTTCTTCTGACCCAGCAAGGGCAGAGGTGCACATAACTGTACATGAATACATGTTCAGCTATCCGAAACCAAGGCTTCAGCATGGCCATGGCTCTTGAGAAGACCCTGGTTTTAACAATTTTTCTTCTTTTAAAATCAATATTTTTTAACCCTTCCATTTTGGAGACTGCTGTTCACAGCATCTAAAAAGACTCTGCACACAGAGACATTCACCAGCACCATCAGTTCTTCCACTCTCTCTCCTGCCCAGGTCAGCAAAGCCAGTAGCAGGGACCTACCAGTGAGGACAGAACTGAGCCAGTCCAACTGCAAGGGAAGTGTTTTGCTGTAAAATCAGGCAAGACCAGTCCTAGCACACTACATAGGATTGTGCCAGTACCAACCTGTACCAATGCCAAGAGGCTCTGCAGATCTAGGGGATTAGGATTATGAGCTCCATCCCAAAACCACTAAAGACTTGCTTGCTTTTACTGGTGAAGAATCAATCTGTCTGTACATCTGTGACTGCTAAGTTCAAACTCTTCTGCAAACCAGCACACTTCCAGGAAAAAAGAAAAAAAAAAGGGAAAAAGCAAAAATGAACAGAGACAGGAACCAGTTTTAAGGCAGGCATGCCTCAAAAGGAGAGTTCACTCTTGTTGCTTGAAGGTATTTTAGCTCTGCCTGTTTTTTGCAAAGCCCTGGCTGCTAAAGATTCTCCAAGCTCACCTGGCTTCCAGACACTGGTTTCAAGCAAGAATATGCTGCAGATCAGGGGGTTTTCTTATCGAGTATCCACCCAAATCCACATCATCGCGCTTACAGTCACTGATGGCTCAGTCCCAAGCAGTGACAAAGCTGAGGGTCTGTTTCATCTTAACCAACTCACACTGACTAGCTTTAACTACCTCTTATGGATTGACCTCACAGCTCTACAACTGTACTACTTCTGCCAAGTTTGTTCATTTCAATGTTTTTCTTTCAAGTGTCTCAAGAGCACAGTTCATACAACTCCACATAAATCTCAAAATTTACAGCATGTCTAAGTTATACACAAGATGGTCAGGAAATTATGTCGAATAGAAAACTGTCAGCAGCAGATTATGAGAGAAGTGTGTGGAACTGGTAATGATAAGGCAGAAGAGAAATACAAAGACCTGCAGGAAAACCAAAGAAGAAGCAGTGAGTCTGGGTACTGAGGCCTGGAATTTTTGCCAGTTTAATCACATAACTGGACATCACACTTTTACAGCATTTTTCTTTTGGCAAAAGGAATCTTACCGGCATCAAAATATTATATATTTCTTTGCTCCAGAAACTTAGAAAAACTGCACAAACCCTAAATGCCTGTTTTGTTGATTGAATCTGCCTCTAAATCCAGAGTTTACTAAATCAGCCACCCCATTAGTCCTTTCCTGATGCAGGGATGGGGTCTGAATGTCAGGAGGGAGAAGAGCAGGAACTGCATGGAGGCATTGCCCATCATCCTTCCCGCAGAATGCTCCAGCATTTTCAGTCTGAGTTTGTCTGTGGGTTGAGGACACAGCAGGTGAAAATGGGTGTGGTGGATCTGTGCCTGATCATAGGATAGATGTGCTTGAGCCTCCCTCCCTCCACCCCTTTACAGCCTCTGTACCACTGACCAGAGAACCCTCCTCCTCTTCAGTTGTAGTTCCCTCTTGAGATAATTTCTCTGACCTGCCAAGATGGACAGAAAGGAGGTTTGGTTTCAATAACATGGCAGATAGGAAGGACATTGCCCAGAGGACGTATTTCTAGCAACCTTTGACACCTTCCCCTTTTAACCTGCGTAAGAGGGAGAAGAGGAGTAAGTGGCTGGGAAGACAAGCCTTTGCTGGAGGAGTGCAGGAGGAAACCTGCCAGTGACAGAAGAGTGAGAAAGGGACAGATATGAGCCTGGCAATTCAGAAAAGCACATCAAGAAGGACACAACAAAACACCAGCACAAACAGCTGCTGCTTTAAAGTCCAGCTGCCTGCTCCCCTCCCATCCTGCTTGCTCAGGTGGCCAGTCATTAAACCCAGAGTGTTTTGTTCCTAGACTCCTCCAGTGAAACTGTTTCCAAGCAGGATCATGTGCTAAGGGAAAACCCTGAGCACTCCTGCGGGATCAGGACAAATGGCCACAGCTTTCTGCAGCCAAACTGGTTGTGCAGCCCCAGCACTGATAAAACTTTGTTCCTCTACTAAACACATGTGTAGTTAGAAGATGTTCAAGGCTGGGTTTTAGTAGAGCCAGTGGGTGCATAAAGTTAAACCACACTCACGTGTTTAACTTCTCTTTTTTTTTTTTCCAAGTGAGAAAAAAAACCCCAGAAACTCAGCTTTTCATTATAGGCTTTGTCTCATCCTTCCTTAGTACGTAGTTCTCCAGGAAGAAAATTTATTCAGCTGACTTGAAGCTAATCAGCAGTGTTTTGAAGTTAAAGCAGCCTTTGTTAGTCAGTGTTGTTTGGGTGGGAGAGAGGAAGAGCTAATCCTATGCTTTTTCCACTATGAGACCAAAAAACATCAGATACTGCCTTTTTCCCTTCAGCTTGTTTTTCCCCTTTGCACTTTTTACCAAAGGTCTGGGATAGAAGATCCATATCCCCATCCCTCTGAGCTTTTGCTTCTAATAGGTTGCAAACACTCAGTGAAGAGCAGTGATTTTTTATTCCCACCCCTTCAGTCAGCTGAATCAGAAACTGTGTTCTGCCGTCATCTGGCAGAAAGGAGCAGTGTCAGGGAGCCACAGCAGAGGGGTCACTGATAAAACAGACCTGGAAAATGAAATATGCACTGCCCAGAAAAGGACACACGCTGAGTAATGGTCAAGGCTTTTCTTTGGCTTGCAGCTACTTTAGCTATTAATATTTGAGATATTCAAGCCTTAAAAACCAGTTCTGGAATGGGATCCCAGGTGTTAGCTGGAATTCTCTGAGCATTTCCAGCTCGGACACAATAAATGGTGAACCAAGTCCTTAAAACAAATACTGCCAAGGAGAAAATACTGCCTTTCATTCAATGCTGGTATACTTGACTCCAGACACTTTTCCCCAGCTGATGAATTAGAGCTTTTATTTGCATTTGGGTCCCTCTAGTGGAAAAAGGAAGAAGTCCGAGGACGGCTGCAAGACTTGGATGGGACGTGCTGCGTTACAGAACCTCACGGTCTGCAACCAGCAGCATTCCTGCACCTTTCCTTCAGCATTTAACACAAGGTCACACCGAGGCTTCGTGCAGGTTAAGCTGTTGTGGTGATAGAAGCCAAATATCAGCCAAATATCCATACTCTGAGGGGCGTTACTCCTTCCAGCCTCTAGGACATACCAGGATATTTATTCCACTTCTCTTCCACCATTCAGGTGTGCTGGGATGGAGCAGCCCCATGCAGCCGCACAGACTGGGGGACAGCTGGCTGGGGAGCAGCTCTGGAGAAAAGGACACAGGATCCTGGTGAACACCAAGTGAACCAGAGTCAGCAGTGCACCCTTCCCAACTTCATTCAGAGCTGCTGCAAGCCTGAAGCCTGCAGGTTAAGGGAGAGATCCTCCCCCTCTCTTCAGCGCTGGTGTAGTCACAGTTAGAAAACAGTGGCCAGCTTTGGGCTTCCAAACACAATGCAGACATTGATGGACCAGATGAAGTCCCACAGTGGGTCACCAGGATGGCTGAGGACTACAGCACACCACCCTCTCCTCACAGGAGGAGAAACTGAGTGACACAGCCTTGTTCAGCCAGAAGAAGCAGGTCAGGGAAGATGTTACTGCTGTCCACAACTATCTAATGAACAGAAGGTGAAGTCCATCTCTCCACAGAGGTGGACAGTGAAGAGACACAAGACAACAGACACAAGCCAGAGAAAGAGAAAGAGAAATTCTGAAGAGACACAAGGAAAACATATTTCACTGTGAGCACAGTTCAGCAGCGGAGAAAGTATCCGGAGAGGGTGGGGAATCTCTAGCACTGGAGATATTCAAGGCTTGGTTGGACAAGCCCCTGAGCAACATGCTCTAATTTCAAATTCAACTCTGCTTGGAAGAAGAGATTGGGCCAGGTGAAGTCTAGAGGTTTCTCTCAATCCAAATTATTCTGGTTTCTATTTCTCACCCACTGAATAACTCATCTGGACCCTGGCTTTGGTGAAGATGATTTTGAAAAGGAGTGGTGACTACAAGAGAAAGTAGCCAAATAGAAAATAGCCAACATACAAGATTGTGGAACAGAACTGGTATCTGAAAGACAAGTGTCAGTCTGCATTCATCCCACCTAACCTCAGATACTTGCATTAGGAGTATGGTCATCCAGTCTCGACCCATTCTGAATCACCTTCTCTCTCTCCATCACTGAAGAAAGAAGCTGAAGCACAGAAGAATACAGTGACACATTTTCATCAGCAATTCAGCAGCTCTGGAGAACAATTCTTATATGCTTCAAATCCAAGCATACCGCTCTTCAGATACATAGAATGGATTGAGTATGAAGAAACCTTGAAGGTCATCTAATTTATATTTTAAGATAATTCTGCTCACTAAAAACATGTCATATAGCCCTGATTCCTTCAGCTCCATGGTAAGGGGTGGAAGGCAGCATAGGTACCTTGCTGGTAACCGCACACGTTATTGGCTTCAAACATTGTTGTGAGCCTCAGTCAAAGAGAGAGGCACAATTACACGATGTCCATCCCTGGTTTCTCAGCAGCTGTTTGCCCTTGTGATAGTCCTCCACAACTGGGTCCCAACACACATATATTCCACAGTGGCTGTCTTCTTGCTTACCTCCTGCCCGCAGCTGACATACATCAGGTTCACAGTGGTTGGGACAACTTCGCATTCTTATCCTGGGTATCTTCCTTGGCAGGACTTCCCCAGCCCGAGGTTTTGCCATCTGGCAGAAACCAGTCCATCCCTCAGCCTCTGCCACTGCCCATCTCTGTGGGATCTCCATGGTGGCTCTGCTTTTTCCCGTGATGGTGAGTGATCCAGAAAAGTTCAGTAGCCTCTGCTCCTTTGAGGGGATGCCTTATCCACTCTTCCCTGTGTACAAGAGCCTGGCTGGGAGTGCCCCTGGCAAAAAACTTCTGGGCAACAGAGACAACTGGCATGCTGGAGTTGTGCAATGAGTCCTTATGGCCCAGAGATGGTATCTGATATGACAAAGTATAAAGGATATTCATGTTTAACAGTGCCAAATTCTGCCCAAGGAGCTCTCAGGCCAGGGTGCTGATGCTGTGCTAAGCACCTTGAACTGCTCTCAGCTACCCCTTACTGACCAAAACACCACCTTCCAGCCAGCAAAAACCAAAATGCCAGACTGGGAAGCTGTAGAAACATCTTAGCTAGGCCAAGATTTCAACCACATTAGCAGGAAACTCTTCCATGCAGAGCTGTCTACTACAGTGAGTTTTGGAAATAATTACCAGCAACAGGGGTTTCAGGACTATCTTACACCAGGTTCTACAAGGGGTGTCCACAAGGTTATAAAATATATATCCCTCATTACTCCAGGTCTGCTATTAATAAAAGCTGAAAGGCTGGGCTACCATAACAACCTCAGAGGGCTGGTAAAGCAGCAAATAATTGAATTAAGAAAAAAATTATAGTTTCACCAAATTTGGCTATAATTTCTGAGAACAAATTAGGAAAATCATGATCTTAAAATGACTTTACTGTGCTTTTGGGTGCTTGTTCCTGATGTTAGAAGTAGCCAAATTTCAGGAAAACAATTTTATAAAAACTTTTGACTTGAATAAAGCAATATTTAACCCCCAAATTTAGACTGCAACTGAATGAAATTTCCTTCCAAAAATCACAGTCCACAGAAACAGGAGAATTGATGAATTTCAGCCAAAGAGTTTTAAGTTTCAAGGAGTTTCAAGTAAGAAAAGCAGGCCCTAGAGTGGAAAACTGTTTGGCAATACAGGCATCCAACTGCCACCAGCTCCACCTATAACGTGATCAAACTGGTGTGTGCTACAGAGTCCCTCGTAAAAAGTAGATGAGTTAGCCCAACAGTTTCCACTATTATTTGCATTGATGCTTACCATGAGAATAGCAATGTTTCATGTGTGAATAAAAACATCAAGTCTAAGCCTTTCTGGCTTACCACATATAACGCTTCCATTTTCTCCCACATGTTAACATGGAGATTCATAGGCAACATGCCACGAAGACTGGAGAAACTAAATTCATTGTATAAATAATTCAGGATCAAAACCACTGGTGGTAAATCTGGAAAGTCACCATCTGACCTACCATATGTGGTTACTATGGAAATCGCTTTCTCCTTTAACTTAATGTACTCAGTAGTGGGAACCATTTCCCAATGATTCACATGAATCTCTGGCATGTGTTCTGCTGCTAAGTGCCAGTGAGAAGCTGCTCTTTGCAGTGATGTTATAACACTTTGACAGGACTACAGGACCGGAAACTGCCACAAACTGGGCGTGGGCTAACCAGAGTGAAGCTGGAATATGCGCTGCAAAAGCAAATCACAAGAGGGTCTGGCACCCAGTATTGCTGCGTGGTCATGTCAAATGCCAGTAATATCAGTCCCAAGTCAATAATAAAACTGTAGCTCACAACGAATAGGCATAGTGAATAGGCACAGCTTGTTTCCAACACAGAGATGAGGTTCATGGCCACCTGCTTATAAAATTTGTTCTTGTTTGGATTAAAAAGGATGGGTTTGTCATAGGAAGGATTAAGCACAGCATAAAAATTCAAGAACTCAGGACTTCTTACCTGCCCCTGTTAGTTCTACATTGTCTGCAGAAGTAATTTCATTTGTCTATGCCTGAAAAATTGAAATACTTAATTTAGTCCCCTTGCATTCATCAAGGTGTTTTAACAGATTGGATATCCTCGTGATTATAGCATCAGTCAGGAAGAAAAGCAGTTCCCAGGCTCCTGAAGAGAGGCCTTACCTGGCCCAGATGTGGGTGCACATTTCTGGTCCTTCCAGCATCTGGCTGTAGAAATCTGTGTTTTGCACATTGCAATGGGCTAGGAGGATTCCCCTTGATAAGAGCTGTGAATCTTCAGATGAGGTGGTGTTAGGGGGGCTGTAACTTTCAAGAGCCACACAGCTCTTGAATGACAGCAGCTGTGATTCTTATTACTTTTAATAACTGCTGTTCATTATTATGTCATTTATTCAGATACCTCACTTGTAGCCAAAATGGGGAGCATAGTGCATTTTACAGTTACTGGGAGGTTTCAGCACTGTTCAAGATCCTTCATGGCTAGATATTATGAAGTGTAACACACTTTTTTCTAGAATTCAAGATCTTTTCCCCCCTCAACAGCCAGCCAGCTGTGATAGAGGTTAAAAAGCTAGAAAACAGGTCACTAGTTCTTTCCAGAGCCTGAACCATCTCTGTAGGAGAGAGACCATCACCATCTAAGATTTACACCCCATTACCTGCAGCACCAACGTGTGCTTTTCAAATCTGGCCAAATGGAGTTGGATCACACCTGCTAAAACATTGTCAGCAACATGCATCAGGAAGTAACAAAAAGCTCTTCACTGTGGATAACAATGACAAGAAAGGTTTTGATTTGGTTTCATCTTAGCATTGCCCTTTCCCAAAGTGCAACACTCAGCACACTCTATTTTGGAGTCAGTGTGCAGATTCCCTGCACCTATCCTCAAAACAACATTTATTAAGGGATAGCAAGGACACTGTTTGCCACCAAAATTTAATGGCCACGAGCCTGATTGTAAGGGGCAATGCAGAGCTCACACTGTCAAGCAGGAGAGCTCAAAACAGAGGACCCTGAAAAGTCACTTTGACCACCACCTTCACTCCAGGAGCAGGTTGGCTGCTCTGCATGCCCAGAGCACACAGGTGAAGTCTGATCCCAAAGTGCTGGAAGTCTCGTAAGAGGAAATGTGGCCCTTGAACTGTCAAACATGGGACAGGTGCACTGGGGACACAGCTAAGAGCTGCACCTCAGCAACTGTCTCTGTCTGGCCAGATGCATTAAATGGCTCTTTTGCTTAATCAGTCATTACAAAGCTACATAATTAATCAAGTGAAGTGAAAAAATCTGAAACAGAAGCTTCAACCTTTCAGCTATACATGTGTTGAGGTATAACAGTCACAGAAGTAATTTTTTTTTTCTTCCAGAGGAACTAAGTCACAGACACTGCCTCAAGAGTGTGGGGGTGATCTTGACCTTGGACCTACCCCTCAGCCTGAGCAGAGACTTGCCTGGCACCCAATAAGTGAGATGCACCTCTCCAAGCTGAGATAGCCTGGCTGTCCCTGCACCTCAGCCCCACAAGCTCTGCCTTCCTACTTCCTATGGTGCTGGTGAGCCTGCATCTGGTCCTGCCTCATCCTCTGGATGCACTGGAGTGCATGCAGGGAGAGCCACAGCAGCGCTTCCAGGGCTCATGAGCTCCATCTCTGCATGAGGCATGCACAGCTAACCCGCTGCCCAGACCAACTCGGACCTGCAAACCCCATCCCCAGGCACACACAGCCCTGCTCTTTGCATCAGTAAGCTCCACTGGTCCACCATTCCCATGGGAATGGCACTGCACTCCCAGCAGACTGCTGGGCCATCTGTCTCAGCACTTTGGATGGCAGACATCTCCTTACCAGGCAGGCAGATGAACCTCTCGTAATTAAGTAGTGAGCCCCAGCACCTTTCATTATCTTGCAATCACATACTATTATGCTGAGTCTCCATCCCTTCCTTAACTTTCATGTGAGAACTGCTTGGATGCTTAATTCTGAAAATGATGGATGATCTCTAAATGGGGAAAGAATCTCAATTTCCTCCCATACAATTAATATTGCCTGGCTTAGGCAGACCAGAGATACCTAAGAGCTCCGCACATAAAGCTCTCCTTTACTTCAGCCCACTGAAATTCAAAAGCCATCTCAACATGTCCGAAATGAAAAAGAAACAGCTGAGAATTTTTGCACCATGTTTTATGGTCTTTATGGCATCCAAGGCAAATCTTCCAGTAAAGTAAAGGAATTTGTCTGATTAGCAATTAATTATTCATGTCAGGCAAACTCTGAACTCACAGTTGTCGCTAGGTTATCTGTTTGCATGACCATGGCCACCCATTTCTGTAGAGAATGCATAAGAATTTGCATTATTAGGAAATCCAAATGTTTGTACTGTCAAAAATAGTCTAGAGAAAGATTTTTTTGTTTTGCACAAAAAGATCCAGGTTTCATCCACTGAAGCAAAGGAAATCTTTGGCTCTCAATCCAATTCACAGACAAAAGCATTTGGGCCTACAGTTCACATCATGAACCAAGCAGAAATTATTATGTGGCCTTTACATGGTTTTGTTTGTTTGTTTGTTTGTTTCAATAAAACCAGGAATTTTTCTCCTCAGTTTTTATTTTGAAAAAGAAGTGATTTCTTTTCAAGCAGTATTTCCAAAGGAATATTCCAACTGGCTTCAGCAACTCACATATTTGTCCAATAAAGAAAAGGAGAAATGTCACTGCAAGGCACAAAAGCTCCAGAGTCAGACAAAGATGACTGATCATGAGGAGTGCATTTTGCTTCACTTTTTCCAAAAATCTTTTCCTCAGTAAATAATTTTGAGTTCTTGCTCATCTACAGATCTCAAATACCATTTTTAAGAGAAGCCTTTATACTTAAAATAAAAATTCACTCTTTTCACATGCTTTTCAGAAAAGGGTTGTACATACACTTCACATGCAAAATTATTTCTAGCCACCCACACTAGCTTCAGTAACCACATATTCCAATTTCCATAACCCATTTTCTTCCCCACACTCTCTTCTCACTGAACTGTCAAATCCTTCATTGCACTGTAATCTCCTTTTCCATGCAATTTCTTTTCAAGAACCTAATTTATTTTCAGGTGCTATAAAATAAATAATCATCTTCAAAATTGATCACCAAAGCTAAAATCTGGACTTGCTGCTGCTGACATTCTGCTTGTAGTTTACATACACACACATCCAAAAAACATTAAGAAAATTAGGAAAAGTTTGACACTAAAATACAAAACTCATGGGATTTCAGACACCTATACTCTTGAATTTTACATACTCCTAAGGCTGTGTTCATACTTGAAGCAGTAGAAATTCACTCTGTTCACAAAAAGCAGCAGTCAAGTTGCACATTTCCATCCCACAACTTCAACCTACCCAAAACACCAGATATGACAGAGTCCTCACCACGTTCATCCAGCTGATTTAAACCCCACTTTCCTGCATCTTGGACTCATACCGGCTTCTGACAGGCAGTTTGAGGTACCTGTACTAAAATCCCTGTAAGAAGTTATATAGAGAGAACATCATGTATAGCATGCAACACCACAATAATAGACACAGAATACTCGATTAGAAATGGAATTATTCATTCTCTTACTTAAATTTTCCATCTCTGTTCTTCAATAAAAACGAAATTGCTATAGAATCCCTACCCCACTGCAGCCATATAAGTTGGTTCAGGAAGTTACAAGAGGGAACCGGAGAATGACAGCCCCACAAAAAAATTTGAAAAGGAGAATCCAGCCTTCATAGCAGCTGAAAACAACTTTAAACCCTCTTTTAAAACAGTAAACAGGTTTTTTTCCCAGTATCCCAGTCTGATATAACTCTGCTACTGTTTTCCTGCTTTGACTTCAGGATTAGGCTC
Source organism: Cnemophilus loriae (assembly GCA_013397755.1). NCBI lineage: Eukaryota > Metazoa > Chordata > Aves > Passeriformes > Corvidae > Cnemophilus > Cnemophilus loriae. The sequence continues at coordinate 541,793 of VZTF01005570.1, forward strand.
TACAGGTGCATTTGGCAAGCACATTCCAGAAGGTCTGCCAGGATATTCAGCCCAAGGGTACAGTTACAGTAGTAGCTGGTTAATAAGGTCTCATTAAAGAATCTTGGGGGCCAAAAAAATATCTGGGTTTGTCATAATTTATGCATTTTCAAAAATCTGTTTATCCTGAGAGCATTTGCCCTAGAAAGAAATTGAACAACACATTGTGAAGTTCATGTATTCTATTTGGTCCTTTTGGAATGACAGTTTTTATTTTCTTTCACCTGAAATGGACTTTTGAACAAAATTCAGTTACAAAAGCTACAAAATACTTAAATTCAGACCAAACATTTTGTCTCATTTATCCGCTTTCCTGGAATTTCACTTAGAAGGGGTAGTTTTTCCTTTCCAGTTCAGAAAGGAAAATCAGAGTTTCCTTGCAACAGAAGACCTAATCTCTGCCCATACTACTTGCCATCAAATGTGCTTATAAATGCTGGGAAAGGATTTTCAAATTATAAAAACAAACTATAAATGCTCAGAGGTTCACTCGTGTTACGCAGAGGAAACAGTGTTGTGGTCACTGTGATAAAGCTGAGTCCCACAGGGGAGCACATGGATCCAAATGCCAGGTCTCTCCCGGTGCTTTGCTCCATTAGAAGACTCCAAGATTAACCAACATGTCAGAAAGTAACACCCAGCTTCCACAGAGTTAGGCATGAAAAGATTGATCACATCCAACACTGGCAGAAGAGGGTCCAGCTTTTGCAAATAGTGAGCTTTTATGTGATGAAGCTTTAACCTGTCTCAGGACACAATTCTGAAAGTCACTTTTACCACAGTATTGGAAGCATAATTACTAGTGATATCACTTCTAAAACTAAATAGGATAGAAGGTTGAATTTGTTCCACAAATAAGTCAGTGAACTCACTGACACTCATAGCCTTCAGATCACACAGTGCCAAAATCCTGTGGTATCAATCTTCTCTAATAATTGTCCTACTAAATGACGCAAGTGGAATTTTTTCTTCCATCCCCGAATAATTACAAAGAAGATGGAAATTCTCCACTGGGAGAAGATTAATGAGTGTATAGTGCACAGAGAGGGATGTTACCACATCCAAAACAAATGAATCATGCAACAACACTTTGAAGAACGTCACAATTTATGACATGAGATTCCGCATAATTCTGGAGTTTTTTAGGACAACAAAAAGGTACCTGTGATGTCAGCTAACTGGTTGGGTATTTCCAATCTGGGCTTGTGCTGCCAAGTATTCCTGGAGTGGTGATTTAATTTTGGCTGTGTCACTACTGCTTTGTCAGCTGTACTGCTGCGAATGCAGCTCTCATGTGTTCCCAACTGGGCTGTTGCTGTCCTTCAAAATCCTTGTCATGTGTGACACTACAAATGGACAACTCAGCAAGGTAACAGTTGCAATAATAAATTCTAACTGTGTGCATGGGGAAGATCGATAATGCATTACTGCAAATAGCCAAGTCTGGGACTAACGAAACTAAACAGCAGCCTGAATAAAAGGAGCTTTTTGCAGACTTATGCTAACCAGGTGTGTAAATGTTTGCCTGCTCCCGACCCTGGTAGAGTGGCTCAATGAGGAAAGGCCAGTGGTGGGTTCTCTGCCTGGGAGAGTAGGGCTTCTAACCTGCTGTGGATCCTCCTGAACCACAGGGAAGCTTATTTCTACTCCAGCAATTAAAAATACAGACCAAACAGGACCACTCGTGACTTGATGTACATAGAAATACTGAAGCGTGCCAGCTTTTTATTGAAGCAGGAGCACAGTAATTCTCCCTTGGTAGTTCCAGTGAGATGGAGCAGTTTCTATTCCCACAAGGACTTGAGGGCTCTCTGCGGCAACCATTTCCTTGGCTCTGGACTGTTTCTCCTCCAGAGCTTTACGAGCACACTGTGACTGTCCCTCAGGCCTCCAACTGCATTTTGAAAGAAAAATGAGGAACAAACAGAAAGTGTTCATTCTGAAAGACAAATATATATTGAGTCAAGCATAAAATTGTAAATGGAGAAGTGGAACTAGTGCTGGAGAGAAAGCAGTTTGCCAACAAAACCAGAGAGAAGCAATGTGGATGGATGGATACACAGACATCCCGTGAAAGAGTCCCCTTTCATCTGCTTAATAGCTCTTTCCCTGCAGGGACATGTGAAAACTCAACCACTGGCCATGTAGTAAGCTGACACCCATTTTTTAGCTCACACAAATCATCTGACATCATTCAGCTCCTTGGTGGATGAAATGGGGCTGGGTTATGCATCCCTCAGAGACAAGACCTCAAGACCCCATCCCAGCAGTTCACATTGCAGCCTGTCATTGACAGAGGATCTAAGCCACCCAGACCATCCAGACTAGCACTAAGCCAGGACCTGCTGTCTCACCACCATGCCACGATGCAGACACAACCTCCTGAGGATCTGGGAACAGATCTTCCCCTTCCTGAGACTCCAGAATATGTCCCATCTGATGGCAGATTGTGTCTTGCCATGCCTAGCTGAGCTGTTCTGTGTTTCCAAATGCACAGCCCACAGATAGTGGCTGCACATAGTTCAAATATGCTTTGCCTTCATTAAACTTTTCCAGCAGCAAACAAACTACCAAGCAGCAGAAAACTGCCATATCAAAGGTTTCTTCCAGTTTCCCATTGTACTGGGGAAAATGGTGTCCAGAAAGAAGTAACCAGAAGCAGCAGCCTCCATCTCTCTCCTTTTCTGCAGTTCATAGGAACAGGAAGCAACACAAGACAGAAACCACCACGTGATAAGCCAAGAGCAAGAAAATCAGTCATGCTATCCTGACGAGGAAAAGGTGGAAGATCTCGCTAGGAACAAAAATATCGCACGCATATCCACCAAAGCCTGCTGAGGGTCAATCCTCTGCTTATACACTGACCTTACTAAAGTAAAATCAATGAAAATTTCTCCATTGACTAAAATGTCCGTATAAACTCTTTCCAGCCTGAAGTGACCCATTTGCGTTGCAATAGTAGAGACAAATCTAAAACAGTGAAGTTGTGTATTGATGAAATGCAAAGTCAGGAAAGCTGTGTTCTAGCTGTCAGCTGACACCTGTGGTCGCACACATCAGCAGGACATATATGGTCCGTTTTGGGTCACATACATATTACTGGACAAGGTCTGAAAAGCACACAACTAAGAAGCTAAACCAGTTAAAGAAGTTGATTTATGCCCACAATAAAATAAAGGTAACCAGCAAGGTGACAGTGAAAACATGACCACACAACGTACAAGAGGCAAACCAGAATAAGTGCCTGCTTAAAACAGCATGTTTTATTGACAGGATGGCTTGTTACTCACTGTGTTTCCTAAATAAATGAACTGGAAGGTCAAAAACATTCTTGAACAGAGGCTGGGATCAAAGATGACAAAGTGAGGTAGGGTGTCCTGGTTGAAGGTGACAATGGCTATCAAACGATCAATATAAACAGAGGAAGAACCAGTCCTGACACAGTCAAAAGCTTATCACTACCACTGACTGCCAGATCCTCCTTCTGAAGTTGGTGATTTCTCTGATTAGACTGGAGGGACAGTGATTTTCTCTCTGGATAATTTCAAGAATAATTTCTCTATCCCAGAATTTTAATAGATTAAAATTAATGTACTTGGGGAGACCTCCAAAAGGTCTCTGGAGCTACATGATGACAAATTCCCTCGCTACTGCAGTCTGCTTTTGAACTAATCCTGGATGGTGGGACTTTCCTCTTGCTCATTGCAAGGGCTCAAGGAAGCTCTTTCACAGGCGTAAATCAGGACAACTCACTGATTTCAGTTCCTGACGAGAATTAGCTAGATCACCATTTTTAATCTGTCTAAGATTTCAGGGCAAAGAAAATTGTTTCAAATGAGTCAGAGCAAAATCCATCACCCCTTCAGCACTACGCATATTTCTCTCTACTCTGTAATTTGAACTTTGGAAATTCCAGCAATATCAATCAGAGCAAACTGAGAGTCCCAAGGAATAATGAAATAAAACCAAATATACACTCAGCACAAATTAGGAATTATGTAAAAAATAAAGTGGAACCTCTAAAAAACCCTGAGAAAGTTTTGCATTTTGTAGTATCAGCAAAGCAGGAATAATCATCCTTCCCTCCACAGAAATTCACAAAGAGCTATAAACACCTACAATAAATCTAAGAGTTGTGACCACTTCTTAAACTGAATGTGTTGAAGGGGTTTTGTTGCAAATTCCAAGATATTCTCAGGATTATTATATTTTATTATACTACTTAAATAAGCTTTAGCGTTTATACACTATAATAAGCCTATTAGGTATATTAACTTCCATAAGAGCTGTAATCCAGTAAAGAATTTACAAAAGAAAATACATACTAAATTTTCATATTGTTATATATCTCAATAAAACAGCCAATATTGACTATTTTAAGCTTGGTATTATGTGTTAGATTAAAAGTCTGTGGAAACAATTTCGTGATCTTCTAGGAGTTGTAAGAAAAAAAGCTAGACTCTTCTATATGAAGGGATAGCTGAAATAATAGCCACTGCCAGCCCAATAATACCACATGCCATCACCCGAAAGAGAAGCACATACAAAAGGCAAGAGTTTTACTTGCTATTCTTCTGTAAACATACATATTTAAGCAACAAAAAGAAAGATCAAAGGAAACAGAAATGCAATGTCTGCAACTTGAAAAAACATCACCAGCATGACAAGGTAAAAGAGAAAGCAGAAGTGCCAGGGAAAGGGTACACGGCTCGCAGAAAAAGTCACAGCCTCTTGTCATTGAACCACAGAATCATATAATGAATCAGAATGAATCATAGAATGGCTTGGAAGGGACCTTAAAGACCATCTAGTTGCAACCCCCTTGCCATAAGCACCCAAGTTTTCAAAGCTCAGACAAAATGGATTTTGTATGTTATTTAAAGGAAGCACCCCTGTCTGAGAAGAGGATTATACTCCTTCCTCAGTTTCTTTTCTTCACAAGGGTCCACTGCTACTGCCCAGCACTTGCCTAGAGATCCCCATGTCCAGGCAGGTCCCCTGAATCCAGTGTGTCTCCTGAGGCTGTAGAATCCTTAGGCAAAGCTCAGGCCATGAGGTCAAAGTGTTTTCAGGCTCAGCATGAGATTCCTGACAGCTTCCAGGGTGCTTAATGTGAAAGTGGTCTGCTGAATTCAGTGGTATTGCTCACATTTGTACTCTTGCTCACAGCTCCCCTGGATGTTGCATGCTCATATCCTAATTTGAATAACCAGAATCGATATCATCAGTATGGTATTATGATTACAGAAGTATAACATGAAGGAGAAAGTGGTGTAAGAAATGAGAACTGGAAAAGTATACTGAGGTATTAAAACAAGCAACTACTGGAAAAAATGACGAAAACAGCATGCAACTGTAAATCTTCAAATCTAATAGCAGTAAAATGAAAGGAAATTTAATGTGTAATTCAATTATTATTCATTAAATATCAAGACTGTGACAGGGCTTAGAAACCAACTGTGTTGGCCTTCACTGGGTTATCAGTCTGGGGGCTCCACCGCCACCGAATACCCCAATTCAAAGAAATACCACAGTTCAAAAACTCTTGCAGACTGCAGAGAGTGACTTTACCAGAGAGGCTTCAGGAACCCAGGAGACTCAACACTGAAGCAATCCTGCATAAGAAGCCTCCCAGCTCATCTTTCTCTGACCTATTTGTGAAAATTCCCCAATGAGGGAAGCTCCCCAGGCAGACAGTTTCACTGTTCATACAGAGGTGTTTCATCCAAACCAAATGATACTGCGGGTTTGCAGCATCCCACATCAGTTGCATTGTGTCATGGCTTGGTTAAACATGAGTTTTGGCTAGAGACTTTATTATTAATGTTATAAAAGCATGAAAAACATATCAGGTGAAACTGTGTTAATATTCCAATTGCATTTGTTTTGTTTTCCACACCCTTTTATTTCAGAAGTCACTGTTTACTGGTGTATTAATACTGGTACCTGTTAATTTGGAAGGTTTGTCTGGAGAGTCAGAATTAATTTATTAACTTGTTTTATTACTTCTATGTCTGCAGTGTCTGTTTCATTGGGGTCTCTCCACAAACCTGCACCTTACTTCTAGGGTTCCAGACCAGTGTTAGACCCCATGCAATCTGCTGTGAATCAAATGGAGATGATATTGGCCTTTTCCATCTGCTGTGTGCAAGCCAAAGTGACAAACAGCCTACAGAGCCACATGCAAATCACATTTTTATATTAAGCTATGACTGTGATATACAAAGGATCTCAGTGGGCTGGTCGAAAATTGTCCCAGGGCTGCAACTTGGCTCAGAGCAGTGATCCATCAGCTCACTGTGACATCCCACTTTTAAGGGGAAGGGAGCATGCAAGATTCGTAGATGCTCATGGTCAAAAGGAACAACAAAATTCAGAGGATCCACAAAAGCTTACAAAGCTCCATTAGCAAATTACACACTTGTCATGGATATGTTAGTCTGTGATCTCCTATCTATGCACACAGCAGTGGATTTTGGATAACAGGGTAGGGTGAAAAGGAAGAGAGAAAGAGAGAGAGAGAAAGAGAGAGAGAGGGAAATGCATTAAAAAGGCAGAGAGAGAAAGAAAAGAAAGAGAGAAAAAGAGATCACCAGTTGTGGCTCCAGCTCGATCCAGCTGGGGTGTCCAGGGTCCTGGGGCACAGACATGGAGCAAGTGCACTGGGCTTGAAGGGGGTACCTTTGTATAGACAAGTTTTCCCCACCCTGGAAATGAGTTTTTTGCTTTCTATGCAAAATAGTTATCATGTGTAGTCTGTTCTTCCAGACCTTTCTGGAAATGGGTTGGAGAGCTTTGGGATCTTTGGTGGTCTCCATCTCCCCCTACAGTCCACGCCCACTTCTTAACCTCATTCCTGCACTTGTGCTGTACTGCGTTGTGCTTATCTTCAGGAGCCAGATCAAGGACTTTGTCCCAGAAAAGTGCTGCCCTATCTCCAGCCACATCCTGTTCCTTCTCACAGTGTGGTATTACCTACAACCCCTGTTTGTTATTACCAACAACCCTTGGTTGGGCCCACAGCCATTCAGCTATCAGCGTTTGAGACATACACATTAGCTCCCTTATCTTTCAGGTTTCTGCACTCACTGTCCTGGCTTTTTTAGCACAGCAAGTCCCATGCACTTCAGAAGAAACCTTTTAAAATATCACACAATAGTCAGACATGGATTGCACTAAGCTCTGTGCTAAATCTCAGTTTTAAACCTAATTTTAATGACTGGATTATCCCAAAAGAGCAAGATTTAGTAATAAACCGCTAAAATCTAAGAGAGAAAAAAATGTAAAAACAGCTTTAATGTAGAAACTAATTTAGTAGTGATGGATAAAAACAGTATTAGCAAGAGATAGGTAGGCTCCAGCTGTCATCTTTTCCGATCTCAGATCCAGATCCAAAGAAGCATTAGCATTATTAACTGCTCTGCAGATATGGAAGTCTCAGTGAAATCATCAGGATCTCAGAACCCAAGTGGAAGCCAGCACAGTCTTGCTCCATCTATACCAGTTCATGGAAGCCTTATGTCCCGCCTGGGCTTTTATGAATCCTGATTCAGAAACTATTCATGTGGGTACCCAATTTTAAACCTCAGCTGTACTGACCCCACTGCAGGCTGGCAGAGTCCAGTTCTGTACAACAACTGGATCCCAGAATCACAGGACAGCTGAGGTGGGAAGGGATCTCTGAGGGTCATCTGTCAAACGCTCCTGCTGAACCAGGGCTACAAATAGTCCCTCTGTCTTCACTGAGAGCCCTTCTCAGGTATGAAGCTAACTAGTCATGCATACCTTTCCATGTAAGAGCCTCCAGCAGATCCTAAGGGAGGATTTCTGTTCTTACTGTAAGACGTTTAATTTAGAACGGACAAATAGTCTCGACTGTGGGAGTTTTCAGTGAGTCACCACCCAAGAATGACTGCAGGCGTCTCTCCAGTCGAATGGATATGTCAGCACTGCTACGCTGCACTGAGCGCTACTAGCAAACAGACACCTTCTGAAGCAAGATCAGTGTGAGGATGTCAGTCATAGCACAGCATCTCAAATGGCACTTGGTGCATGCATGTGGACAAATGATATCCCTTTGTGTCACTGGAGAGAAGGCAACAGTTCACACCAACTACTCTAGACAGGTTCTCTGTGACGACAAGAATTGCATCATGGACATGTCTGTTGCTGTTTGTTGGGTATAAAGAGGCTCTAGATGATGAGCTCAGATACAGATATTAATGTGATGCACATCTTCACCCGATCAGATGAGAAACACTCCGAGGAGCACAGTTCCTCATATTGCAGGGGTTTCCCGGGAGATTTTGTTCTTGCTGTATAAAACAAAAAATGGTTATTTTTGCATGGCTGGTTGAAACTTTAATATTCTTAATCACAAAAGAGTTGTGAATACCTTTCAATCTGCAGAATGTTTTCTTAACAGTAAAAAATAGAGCAGCTCATTTCAGGAATTAAAGTCTTCAATTTTTTCACAAAATACAGCATAAGAATTTACTAAATTAAGCTAGAATCATAGGTGAAAGAGAACTGGAATTATTCGATCCCTTAAATGGCAGAAATAGTTTAAGGGATGAACATAAATAGAATTATGGGCCTCCTCATAGCCTCTGCCAATGAACATTCTATCCAATCAAAGTGAATACAAGCTTGACAGGATCAAGCAAAAATGTTATCAGTGGGGTGGCTAATTACTGAATGGAAGGTTGGCAGTGGAACAACTAATGACATCTCATTACTAAGTCATTAAAATGGGCATCTCAATGTTGAACTGCAACCTGTAAAGAAAAAATTTAAGACACTTTAACAAATTCTACATTCCAGGAAGTGAATTCAATATAAATACCTAACACTTGTTGCAAGACCCACTTTTAATGTTTTTGCAAGTGGGAGGTGTTTTAAAAGGAGAAGTCTTTTGATCACTAAGGGTATCAAAAAAGCAGTTCATACTCTGCTTCTCTTACTTGCCTATGTAAATTTGACATGTGCCTTTATATACTGCAAATGGGTATTTTCATGTACTCCTAGGGGTCATGACATAATTACCAAAATTACCAAGGAGAATGACAAGTTAACCATTGTTTAAATTTAATAAATAACATTAATTTTACTGAGCAGAATAGCAACAAAATATATAGAGAGGGATTCTTTTTAAACTTCTAAACCAGAAAGATGAAGGCTTATCACGGTAAAGAAAAATCCAGGAGGAGATGAGCTTGCTGAGTTCAATCTGAAGAGTCTAAGGGATGATCTAACAGAGATCAGCAGCTACCTGAATGGGTAGTTACAAGGGGGACAGGCTTGGGAGGATGGACTGTGTAGGCAGAGTGGAGAATACTGCCCAGAAAGGTTTCATACTTGGATGTTTTTAATACTCAGACAGGCAAAACCACAGCAGACCTGGACTAGAGTTGTCCTGCTTTGAGCAGGAGCTTGGGCTACAGACTTCCAGAGCTTCATGCCATCAAATTTCCTGGGATCTCCTGTTTCAATGGCTGCACAGCCAGACCATTCTTCCAGGCTGATCCTCTGCGCAGTTCACAGGTTGACTGGGGCCCAGGGGGATGGGAGCAGGGCTAGTAGGGTATCTGAAAGAAAAACCTCCATGCATAGATGCAGGTTTCCCTCATTACTGGAAAAGATGGTAGCAACTCTGTTTGCATCAACAGCCTTCCTAAACTAGCATACATAGAGAGGTAAAAGCAATTCCTCTTAAGGCATTTGTCTCAACAGTTGCAAGTAATATGAGCTTGTAATATTTGTGTTTGTGTTTCTCTGGAAGGAAAGGCAGGGGAACGACTGGCAGAGAAACAGCTGCTCTGGCATCAGTGGGAAGGCACCACATAGCTTCAGTCTTTTCACCAAATTGACCTTTCTAGGAAAGTGTACCTAGTGACAGCTTGAAATTATGTCTTTGAAAGGGAAAAGTAACTGCAAGTATGTGGCATGAGAATAATTAAACACTGTTCTTGCCTCATTCACACCTACAAAGTGCTCAGGGAAATACACTTCATTCTTTCCCCTCCCTCATGCAAAATGTCTCCAGATGCACATTAAAGCACAACACTATCATGTGCCTGCTGCAAGATGTGGAGCAGAGAGCAAAGACAGTTTCCAGTGTTCAGAAAATATTACTTTTTGGTATCTGGCCCTTTCGAGTCAGTGCTCTCTTCATGGATGCTCATAAGCCATTAGGAAGGGAGACACACTGTATATGCAGAGCACCATTCAGAACTGTTCACAAGTCTGCCCTGGTTATTTTGCAGATGCACAGATTTGAGACTCCAGATGATGATAAAAATCATCTGATCTGACTTGCAGCACTGTAGAAAACCAGGAATCTCCTTGCCATTCTTGTAGCCTACCAGCTAATCCACAGTGGAGCTCTGAGGTAGCCCCTGCTTTCTTCATAGTGTAGAAAGGGAAGGCATCGGCCATGCACAAATGCTGGAGAGTAGTAAGTGCTCTGTTCTTAATCTCCCCCACATGTACAAGAAAGTAAACGAAAGCCAAGTAAAGAAAATGGGACACAGAGGACCATATTTTCATAGTGCAGCTCTTAAGCTGTCACGCATTACAAGCCCCATGCTCATTAGACCCATTTATGTCACATTTGCACTTGCAGATTGAAGGCCTCCGGTGCAATAACCATTCATTTTATACCAGCAGAGCCTTGACACCTGAGGCCAACATAGCCCTGCAAGGAGCAGAGACAGCCCTGTGAAAGCCGCGTTTGCTCTCACAAGAATTAAACAAGAGCCCCCTGTTTATCAGACAGGAACCCCTTGTTGTATATGAGATGTTTGCCCACTGATCAGGAAAACGATTCCTGCAGTTCTGGTGGCTCTGCTGTGTCAGTCAGCTTCTTCCCTCCCGCAGCTATGGCACGTGCGGGCAGCTGCACTGGCAAGGTGGGGAAGAAGCAGGACCACCTCTCCTGCTGGCAAACCACAGCCCAAACATGAAGTTCCAGCAGCTGCTTCACAAGCTGTTGAGCACGAATTACCACCATTTGCAACACAGGGTACTAGAGTAAAATGGCTTCAGTTTCAGGAATCTTCAGTATATCAGGCTGTAATTCATGGCAGTTCAGCTGCTGCTGCATGGATGGCTGAGCTGTCCCCACAAAAAGTGTCGGGAGTCTTTCCAACTGTTTGAAAATAAGCTGGACACCAGAAGGGTCAATGTTGCCCTATTCCAAAAAGCCAAGATGATACATCTTCCTGCATAAATTCAAATTTCAGACACAGAAAGTGACTGTGGAAAAAAAATCAGAGATTTATATTGGGAAACAAAGGAAAATACGTAACAACCATGATCAGAGTTACCAGGTCTGTGCATGTCCCAGATTGCAGAAGCCAAAGCCTATCTGCGTTAAAGGGAAATGTGCTTGGATTACAGATATTTTTAGTTGAAAACTTAGACTATGGAAAGAATAATCTTGGCCATATTTTGCCCATTAAGCTCAGTTAAGTGCTCTGGGATAAGGAAATGAGTGAGAGAATCCCTGGCCAGATTCCACCTTGGCTTCTTGCTTATTGCAACCAACTTTGCAGCTAATTCTTGTGCACCCCTCGCTCCACTGGAGCATTTACTAAATAACTTTAAGTACATCCCACTCCCATTTAGGCATTAAACTAACGCTCAAGTTTTGTTGGCTCAGAGCCCATAATGAGTAAGAATACTCGTGGATATGGCAGGAGTCAAAAGAATCAACACCTAATTCTTTGCAGCAGGGTCTCTAGCACAAAGGGCTCTTCTTCAGAGTGAGACGAGGAGTAGAGTTTGCTCAGACCTCACCAAGCTCTCAGGCACAATGGTGGGATTCAGTTCACCCAAGGGCAGATCGTTCCAACATAGGTGTTGACATCTGCTCATTACCTCCAACTCCTTTTACAGGAAGTTGAGAGAAATAGTGTGTTCTTGTTCTTCATCTGATCACTGTAGGATCTCTCCAGGGGATTCAGCATACACCTGTTGAGCAGCATTCAGTTGACCATAAAAGGGCCAGCTCTGGAGAGATAAGTTCTCTTCAGGGGATGAATCCTTCCACCTATCTGCAAAAAGGCAGGGACTGTCCATCCCTCCAGGTCCTTCAGAGGAGCGGAGACCCAGCCTAGTTGTGAAGGTCAATGAGGAAACCTGGCCTGGCCCAGTAAAACTGGGGCTGCCACACCACTTCCCAGCGAGCAACCTAAGCAAAAATCTCTACGTCTCAAAAAAAGCCACTCTGAAGCTCAAAAGAAGCCAGTGAGCCCTGTTCCAAACAGGAGCTAATCCTGACCCTGGATGAGCGAGGCAACTGCTCCACAAGAGGGCCCCCAGGCAACAGCAGAGCCTGGGAGACACCTCTGCCCCTTGTACTGCCCACCCAGTGCGGAGCTGGGGAACCCCTTCCTGTTTCCTTTCCCAGTCCTGGGCCCTGCGGCAGTCTCAGAAACGGTCTCCACTAGTCCCATCTGACAGAGAAACATTAAATGATGTCACCATGTAGCACAGAGCTGCATTTTGAGGTCCACATCCTGAGGAGGCGCTCAGCTGACGTTGTCTAACCAACTTAACATTCAGGAGACAGAGAATGGGCATCACAAGAGCACTGAGCACAATTTTAATGATGAAATTAGTGAGTTACTCCCAAGGACTCCCACACCTAAAACCACACCTAAACCCCTGAGAGAAGTCAATGAACCCCCTGCCAGCCCCATTCATTAGCAGGATGCAGTGCCAAATGCAATGACAATGCCCTGAGAGGGCATTTCCTGGCAGAAAAACAGCCAGGAAATGAAGAGTTTAGCCATGGTCTTCCTACATCACAAGGACTGCTTCTGTGATTGCCAGGGCTCCAGGCTAGAGACAAGTGAGCCAGATGTGCATGTTCACAGCATGGGTGGCAGCTCGATCAAGGGAGACAGAAGCCCCAACAGGAATTGTCTGACAGCCCTAAACAGACATATCTTTAATGCTGGCAATGCTATGGGTTTAGTCAATCAAGCCTCTTGCTGAGCTCCTGCTCTCAGGTGAATTTATTCTATTCTAATTCTTGTGTTTTACCTTTCTGTATTGAAGTCATTTCTTTTCTAAGATGATTTAACTTGCTTGCAGCTTCTGTTCCCAGAGTAAGGCTTGGATCTCCTCAGGTATAGTAATGTGCCCATTGCAAAGTCAAAGTGCAAACAGCTAAGGCAGAGGGCACTGTTCCTCTCTTCTCTTACAGCTAGAGACCCAAGGTCCAAAGAGACCAGTTAGCCAGTGTCACATGTGAAGTGTGTAGCAGCAGGCAGAACATATTCCCCCTGACCTGCATCCTCTAGTATCCTAACCAGAGCAAGGACTGCTACCCACTTGGTTTCTACTTGGCTTGAAAGGTTTTGTGCTTCTTGGGGGAAAGAACAGAATCTCCTGGTTGGAGCTATGTTGCCTGCTTGGACTACATTGGAATCATTATGGTGTTTCAACCAGATGTGTATGTGCCCACGCTGCGTCCACTAGAACCTGGTTTCTAGTGGGTCCCTGCCTGGTTATAAGGTTCTTCGTCAAGTCATGCTGAACACCCTCAGTGCAGATTATTTAACAGCTGCTGGGTTTAGGTGTAATCTAGCTCAGAGGCTATGGAGATGTGAGAGAAGTTCATGAAGCTTGTGAAGGGAAGCAGATACTGTGTTTTACTCAGGTCAGCACAGAATTCACTCCTCATCCAAAGCAGCTGCAAACAGAGTTGGTGAAAGGCTTCTGGGGAGCAAGTGCTCCACTGACAACTTCCAGATATCTCCCCAGCGAGCAGGGAGGCCCATGTCAAGCATCAGTGGCACATGTGTATAGCTGTAATGGGAGCAAAACGCTCAAGTTATGACGTTTGTTTTCAATTCTTTCCTCAAACTCAGCTCCATATGTTGTTACATTTTCCCAGCCTCTGCAAAGTGATTCACGTGGCGTCACCTAACACTGCACTGTGTGCCCGTATGAGGTCTCACAAGTGCACAGGGAGAGCTCTGCACTAAGGCAGGTCCCACCTCACCAAGGGCAAGACCCACACCACTGCCCATAGTGCTTCTGCCCTTCTTCAGCTAAATACTGGATATGAGTTCCTGCATTTTCCAGCCCATAGTGCCTCAGGGCAAACTGTGTTTGAAGTTCCTGTCCCTCCCACAGCTTCAGTCGTGCTGTTGTATCCAGTTGAGAGAAGATGATGTAACTGGCAGCAAACTCCGTCCTCTTGGCCATAAAAGCCCTGCAAATAACCCTCTGGTGTCTCTGACCCAGCACCATGCCTGATGCTCCCACATAGATGTCTTTGTCCAACATTTACACAGCCACATGATGTCAACAGCATCTTCTCTCTGTAAACGTAATTGGAAACTCTCAATTGATTTTATGCCAAAAAGATATACCATAAAACTCGAGTGGGCTATTAATGAGAAGGATATTAGCAATAAAAGTAAGTCTGCACATAAACATGAGTGAGCATTATGAGAGTAGGAGACAGACACGCAAACCCTGCGTGCTGTTTTCCTGAGGTGATTTTGCTAACATTTGGAGCTCTGGTGTAATAACACTTCACATAAATATTGCAAGGCTTCACTACGTAATTATTCCACCTTGAATGTCATCATCTGTATTTCTCCCACAATACAAGTGGTTTGGATAATTGTAAGGAATGTTTCATAGTCAGCTGCTCAGTACCAGGTTCAATTGCTTTTACAGCAGCATGAGGAAATGTTGGAGGGATACCAGCTCCAGGAGAGGTAAGGAGACGGAACCACATCCTGGAAGGTGGAGCGAGTGCAGTGCAAAGCTGACTGAATTCAAGTATAAGCCAAACCATGCCTAAGCTAGTACAGATCTGCTTTCTATGATGAGGCAACCAGAAGTCTGGAGAAGGAGAGGGTGGTGTTGTTGCACCCCTTAACTTTTGACACAGTGTCCCATTGTCTTCATCATCAGAGTGGTGGAATGTGGGTTGGAAAAGAGAACAATAAGGTGGGTGGAAAATGGGCTGTGCCACCAGGGTGAGGGAGGTGTAACCAGCACTGCAAAGTCCAGCTGTTAGCCAGGAACTGGACACATCTCTCAGACCAGTACTGGGACTAGTATTGCTTCTTGTCTCCCCTAATGGGCTGCCTGATGGGACTGGGGGGCATTCTCTGCAAGGATGCAGTCACCAAACCAGGGATAGGGATACACTGAAGGGTAGGCTGCTGTTCAGAAGGACCTGGAGAGGCTGGAAATTGGGCTGAAATTTGGGATTTACAGGTTAGGGGCCTTTCCCCAAGTTGCAAGTTTGCATGTGATCCTCGAAGATCCTGCCCAAGTGTTTAAACACCTCTCACCCAGAGTTTTAACTGTCTTGTGAGCCAAAGGCCTTCTCTCCTAAGCACGGCATCATTGATAAGAAGCCATCCTTCATCTTGGGCATTGGGAATCCAAACAATTTTGAGGGTCTCAAGCTGAAATGCTGGGCCTGAAGCCCTTTGGTTTTAACCGAACTAAAGGATGCATGAATGTTAGACCTGGGACAGCCCTCTCTGAGGCAGATGGAAAGATCTGGCCCTGACTGAATAGTGACAGAAAGAAAGGAGTGAAAAAAACCACCATGAAGAGGAAAATCAAGAGGCTTTTCTGCACCTACAAGAAACCAAGCCTGACTGGTTTTTTCCTCACCTTGGAAAGTCATTTTAGGTATAGATTTGCAGGAAATGAGAGCTTCTAACCTACTTTTTCTAAGAGCAGCATCTAACATTCAGTTATTCCTGACACTCATATTTTGCCTCAACTGTAACACTCAGCCCTTAAATAGTCCCAAAATGCGGATGTAGCTCCATAGGGGACTTTCAGACCAGACGATGCTCCCACTTTTTGTATTTTCAAGGTGTGTTTCAGCAAGAGACAAAACACCATGTGCAAGAAGATGGAGGGCAGGGGGACATCCAGCTTCAGCAGGGAAACCAAGGCTGCCCTGAAGACCCACTGATCAGTGCCTGCCTTGGAGATGTGGTTGGGCAGACAAGAACAGGAACCAGAGTCTTTGTGCCTTCAAAGAGCACCCAAAGCATGTCAGAAGAAAGAGCTGAGCCTTTCCCCACTCACAGCTAGGAAATACTAGACGAAAGAGGCTTCAGACAAGAACATGACTTGACACCTGGGCATTTCCCTGCACCTGGGCAGATGTCTGCAAATCCCAGCCTTAAGCTCCCACTCTCACTGTGAATTCCCAAGTGGGAGGTCTGAGTTCACAGGACAGCAGGTCACCTAAACACAAGGCTCACAGGTATACAGTGATGCAGCATTTGAGTCATGGCACTGAAGCTTAAGATTTCTGTCTTGATGCATCCATCTGCAAAGCGAGACTAAGGTATTCATACCCCTCCATAAAGCTCCTGAGAGAACATGGGGCTTGAGACGAGGGAAAGCTGCCCACATCATCTCCCCATGGGAGGCAGCAGGTCCTGCTATGGGGAGTTTTAGGTGCTGAATCAAGATTAGGAGAAAGGAAAGTACAGTCTTCCCCTTTGCCCTCTCCAAATCACACCATTCGTTTTTTAAAATTTTTTTCTTCAGTGATGAATTCTCAAAGAAACTACTTGTTTAAGGCAAGAAGCTGAGGCATTTAATTACAGTGATGCCGTTCATAACATGACAGTTAAGCATCTGTTGGAATTTTTTATAGTATAATCTTTATTCTATACCAAAAAAGAAAACCTCTCTGGGCTAATCTGGATGAAGAGCCCTGACCCCAGGCCCCAGGAACAGCAAATCCCTTTCTCCAGTAACTCAGATTTGTCCTCTCTGCAACAGACACAGTTCGCATGACCACCTACGGCTTTGAAATTCTGTGGGGTAAGTCAAACACCAAGGAAGCACTCATTATATATCACTTGGTTTTCCTCACATCTGGTGATTTAGGCCATATCCTTGTGACAGCCTAATCCAAAGTTTTTCAAACTTTCTGTACTACTGGACATCCAAGTGGGCCTCACTCAACCACACCCACTGCTTGCACCACCATGGGCTTTCTCATCTCAGCTTTTCTCAGCCTTTCAACAGGAAATGGCTAAAAGTGATGTGGTTCTGCAAATTAGCTGGATCCCTTACAGTGGTCTTACAGAGGGATCCAGGCACAGTTTAGGAACATTAAACGGGTGCCAAGACCAAATCCTATGGACAAGCACAGCTCTCAAATGTCACCGCGTTTCCACCGTGCTCTTCTGCCCTTGCTGAATGCTTTCAGAAAGAAGTTCTGAGAGAATAATCATTGCAAGAGTCATCCAACATACTGCACTGTGAGACTGCACTGTTAATGTTTTAATGAAGCATCAAAACCTGCTGAAATCAGCTGCTTCACTGTGCAGGTAAGATAAGTTGCAAAACAAGCAGAGATTTAGCAGGGACATTGCCAGATACACGACATAATCCTGCCCACCAGATAACAAGCTCTGCCTTAGAAACTGCCTGACAGATGTTCACAACCTTTCCCTGCCCCAGACAGGCAGCACCCAAGGCAGGGTGGCACACCAGTTCCAGAAGCAGCAGTGGCAGTCAGGATGGCACAGACCTCTCCCACTCCTGTCTGCAGTCCTCACTTTACAGACAAGATTTTCATGTAGCAAGAGATTATGAGTGATTTACCAAAACCAGTAGGGGGTAGGGTTATTATTTTCGGAGTCCAATTCTCCGAGGTCCTGTCCCAACAGTTTATCTTAACTGTTAGACTGCAAATTGAGCTAAAAAGCCACTAACCTTTACCAGGTCCATCCCTACACCCCTACTACTGTGATATACCTGTAAAAAGAGTATTGTCATTTAATAAGCAGGTTTTCCTTGATCAACTAAAAATATCTATTTGTGAAATGCATCTTCATTTATTTGAAATATTTTTAAATGCTTTCTGAAAAGATGTGCTCAAGCTATAGTGCGATCTGAAAGTTTATAGAGGCGCAAACCAAAAAAAATCTGCTCCTCAAAATCAAGCAGCAAAAGACAAGTTGGGTTGGCCACTGCTTCCTGGGACTGTGCACAGCTCACAGGGGCCAGATTTTCACTCTCAGCAGCATAACAGCTTAGTGAACACATACGCTGGGAAACACGGACTGAAAAGTCCAAGTCAAAGTTCAGTTATTTTGGAATTGTTAATGTGAAAAATAATACTTTGTTATAGGAAAAATCCTCGGAGACTTCCTCACACAGTCATCACTCAGAGCAGCTACAAGGAGGTTATTCAAACTTTCCATCCTCACATTAATCGCAGCAGCACCTTGGAGTGAGTCCCCGCAAGAAGGAAAGCCAGACTGCAGTGGGCCCTTCGCATGTATAAAATAAAGGAGACAGTCTGCTCTCTTGGAGTTCACAATAAAGTAGATAACAGAAATAAATAGATGAGCATTGAAAGAGCAAGCAGCATAGAAAGCATCGGGTGAAATTATAACACTTTGAGTAAGCTGTGAATGCTTGGAAATTACTTCTTAATTGACATTTTTCTGAAAACAACCATACTGCTTGTCTTCAAGTGGACAGACCAGTGTTGCAAAAACCTTCAGTACATTCAGCACAAGCTTGACAGCTACCAATTAATCCATCCATTAACTGAACAGCTGAGGAAAGAATAAACGGGCCAGAGCATCATGATCTTCAGTGTTACTGTGCTGATTAAAGTGTCTGCAAATTACAGCTGTGTCACCTGTAACAGTCCTCTTGCCTACTGTTTAAAGTTTCTTTGCTGGTTTTAGGTTCTAAGAGAATAATCTTCTAATGATATCAGAGTTCTAAGAAAAAAAGGTCTTCCTTCTTCAGTAGGCAGAGGAGGCTTTTCAGCTCACACATAACAGCAAAACAAAGCAGGTTTTTGGGCAACAGAGACCTGCTTTTATGTCATTTTCTCTACTGTGACAAGGCTGAAGTTTGCATTTGACATCTGAGGCCAATGAGAGTTTTCTAGTGGGTCTCGCTGCACACAGCTTTATAAAACAATGGTGTCTTCAGTCCTAGTGAAGAAAAAATCTGTGTGTGCTGGGTCCTGGATTCACTCGGACACACTGATTTCTAGATCCACGTGCACTGGATCCATGCAAAGCCTTGTGCACAAGTTCTCCAGCTCACAAAGAGCATTTATAAAGACTGTGCTTGCCCTTTCAGCGGGAGAACATATCATAGGAAAGAAGGTAGAAAAGATGAAGGACGAATTTACATTCCTCTATTTTATTCTGTAGAACTACTGAAAACAAGGGAAGAGAAGAGACTTGAAAGGACAAGGATCAATTTCAGAAGGAAAAGTTATTTCTCAGAGAAAGAGTAGAGGTAATCAGAATGGCAGAAGGGAGTGAGAAGCAAGCATGCAGCTTGCTTCTGCTACCAGAACGAGATGTACCCTACCCAGAGGACCAGGGTACATCTCCTTGGACAAATGGCCATCTCACAATAGGTCTGCAAGGTGGCCCAAAATGCACTGTAGATCATGTCCTGGGTGTTCCCCATGGATACCAGCTGGGTCTCCCAAGAACCAGTGCCAAGAGCATCCCAGCAGCAGGGAGTCCAGAATCACTTATTATCAACACTCACCCTTTTCTACCTCGTGAGTATATCCAGATATGCCAGAGAAGAGGTCACAGCTTCTTACCACTCCCAAATCCCACAAGATGAATGTAACAAATGCCAGGACTACTCGTGAAGGTGGTGGATGAAACACTACCAGTCTCATTCACTGGGAGGAGTCCATAAAACATAGGAGAGGAAAGTTATGTTGGGAGCTCATGGATTAGCATTCACGACATTATTTCTAGAAGTGCTACACATTTACCACCACTCCCAAAGGGAACTGACAGCTCTAAGGGCTTTCTAAAAAACAGAGTATAGGATTTTAATTTGCTTTTCCTGATTCAGAGCATGTGAGAATCTCTCATCATTTCATGCATGGGGAAGAGAGTGCAACTTTTTCAATGTTTTGGCAGAAAAACAGAAAACTAGGTTAAAATAGATGAATTAAGATTTTATTAGAAAGTCTTCAGTACAAAAACTCCCAGAACTGTATCATTTTAGAGACGTTGGTCACAAGGAAAGGGCATTGTTTTCTTTCTTTCTTTTTTTAAGCACATTAAAAATGGATGAAAATAAGCACACAGCCCTTCAGCAGCTCCCAGCCTGCCCACCCTCTGGGGTTCGGTTGGAAAATTGTGCTTGGAAAATATCTACAAAAATGTTGGCAAATGTATACCAGCTTTTTCCCGAAAGACCGAACAGGCTTTTATTATCCAAACATATCAGATGGCTTGGAAAATCCGCATCTGTACTGAGCTGCCGAATGGGAGATGAGATCAAAATGCGAAACTAAGAACTTCCGATACTTTCTTCATAAATTACATTAAAACCAGAGGAGAAGGAGGTTTAGCTTCTCCATTCCCCCTCATTCCATCAGCTCCTGAAGCCCCGGCAGAAGGAGGCTGTCAGTAAGGAGCTCCCCACAGGGCCAGCGAGCCCCTTTCCAGCTAAATACAGAGGAGAGAAATGAAGAGCTGTTATTTCAAGGGGCCAGCCCTGGTGATGGTCTCAGTACCAGCATTTTACTTGAACAGATAAATCAATCCTTGCAACCCAGAGACAGAGAAAAATATGAACAAAGAACTTTCTGCTGGTGTTTCTTAAACCAGAGAAAATACTTTCAATATACTTCTAATACGTTTAATATAAGGCCTGTTTTCATCAATTAAGATTAACTTTTTAAGTACAACATCAGTGTTTACCAGAAGGAATGTTAAGATTAAACTCAGCACATGAGTTTGTGCTCACAGTTTTTGCCTCTCTGGATGTTACCAAAAAAATTGCACACTTCCTTTTTTGCTCTGGCAGTGACTGCTATAGTTATTATTTTCCTCCCTCTCTGCTGCCGATGCCAATCGAGCATGGAAAGACACACAAATGGAGAAAAGTCACAGGAGGAAATCGACAGGAGAAAAGGCTTTTGGAGTGAAAGTTGCCTTACATCATTTAAAGTTGCTAGGATTAGCTCATTTGAACTCCTATGGAGTTGGAAGATGTGGTGTTTGGAGATAAATTCAGCTTTTCTTCAGTGATATGGTTCATCCACTAAAATAAAGTTTCCACCAGGATGAATTTGAGTTTAGCTTTAGGCTTCCTAGCTCCTGTCGTATGCCAGCACAGTGCTGCTCTGTGCAAGCCTCTGTGTTTCCTGAGCACTCAAGAAGGCAGGTCAACACTCAAGCTGAATCCTCCCAAAATACTGGAGAGACCATTTTTTACAGAAAAATTAGATACACGCGGCCTAGGGCAATAAAAAATAATGTGAAGTGGGAGTTTTTCTGCGCAAACAACTGACTATTGAGATGGAAAAGCCTCATTAAAGGAATATAAAACTTACAACCAACTGGATCCACATAATTATTCCGATCTGAAAAATTCAAGACAGTCCTGAGATAAGTTTTCTGTATAGTTCCCTTCTGATGTGGAGCTGTGATAACACACTTGGAGTGAATCATCACCTTATTCCCAGAGCCAGATAACGGGACATACACAAGTATCTATCTTCACCCAGTTATCAGTAGCAAAGCCAATAAATGCTTGATGCATTCCTCATGCCCTCTCCTGGAGTCTGGGTCTTTTAGAGACCGGGCAGGCTTGTAGCCCAGCTATAGAAACAGCACAAATGTCACACTTGCACCTCATCCCAGCGCTGGCAGGTGGGAGCGGTGGCAAAGATGAAACATCCTGTAGGTGTAAAACTTGTCTATTAAAACTCAGGCAGACACCTCTGAACTATGTTGTAGAGACAGAGGACAGCATTTAATCCGGCTGGACTTGAACTTGTATCTATGTTGAGCTACACAAGGCTCCCAAGCCTTACTTTTCCTGTCAGTGATCTAAAGATAAGCTGTGTCAGCCTATAGACTGTGCTTTATATAAAAAATGTGGATTTCCTGTGACCTTGGTGTTGTCTTTATGTGACTTCTGGGTGTGTAGGTTCAGAGTTTAGCCAGTGCAAAGGGCTAGTGTGTCACTGTAACCGAGAAATAGCTCCTATCCCACTGGAGTCAATGAGATATTTGTCATTTTGCTTCACTGGGACCAGGATTTCAGGCAAAGTGCTTAAGAAAGCAGGCAGTAAGTTGGAAGAGAGGGAAAAATGTGATCTGGACAGCCCAGGCTTTACCTGTCTATTCACAAAAAAAAGGAAAGCTGTAGCTCCTGTGTTACAGCCGCAGCTAAAACTGCTAAGCTCTGCGGGCAAACACCATGCTGTCCTTCATCTCGTGAAACACCAAGGTCTTCCCCTTTCTCCCAACACCTACGCAGATCCTGAAGATTTCATATGGTGAAAAAAGTCCATGCTACACTTCGATGATACGGCCACCAGATGTACCACATTTGCAGTGGTCCTCAGATGAAAATATCACTAGAGTTTCTGATAAGACCCAGGTCAGCTCTCATTGGAGTGGTGACACTCTACACCCATCCATGTGTGTTTCCAGCAATCCAGCACTTTCAGATCCACTTTCCCCAAATCCCCAAGGTGAGAACCTATTAGCAGTAGGCAAGTCAGAACCAAGCAGGAGCACTGCCAGGGGCCCTTCTCAAACCTCTCACACACATCCACATCCAGAAAACATTTCTTCTAACCACTGCACACATCACTAGCTAAGCCAACAGAGAATTCCCTTCTGACCATCCTGTTGTATCTTACTTTCAGTATCTACTCCAGCATCTTCTCCCATTAACTTCTCTCCAGCAATTAATTCAGAAAAATCCATTTTGGCACCAGCTTTCATGTTTTAATTGTCCAAAGTTCAGCTGAAATTCAGGAGTGCCTTCTCAGCCTGTAAGATTCACTGCTGTGCTCCTGGCATTTTCCCCGTCCATATTGTGTTAGATGAAAGAAACCAATTCTCATCACTGCCTGCACTTGTTATCAGCTGGTTCACTTTTTTTTCTGTAGGCTGAGTTTTTCGTCATGGTTTGCTACCTCAAGTGCAGCCTTACACTCTCGAGGTCACACAGTTTTCGGATGATGGTGGACCCAAGCATGGCCAGCTTGGTGCCCAGGCAGTGAGACCCTGTATCCATCCCCACCCTGCCGAGTCAGCATTGCTGCATCCCAAAGAAGCCCCTCACCAAACTCAACTCTCATGTCAGCTGGGACCTCTGGGCCTTCTCAAAAGACAAATATTTCCCCATGTAAGATCTGCTGGGACCACAGATGAAGGTGGACTGCATTAGGCATCTGTTTTCCATTGCAACCAAGCTGTTTCGAAATCACTTACAATTTTTGCAGAAGCATTAGTGTGTTACCATCAGCTTCAATGGGAATTTCTATGCCAGAGTAGCAGATGAGGCAGTCCACCAATCTGCCCCCCACTTTTAAAATTTTTTTTTAGTTTTACAGTACACACAAATATTAATATACCATCCTGATAAAGCCTTGTTTACTGGCATGGTGCCAGCCCCTCTGCAGTGCCTCCTGCTTGGCAGCCTAATCTCCTGAAGTTCGAGGGATGCAGTCCAAATCTCTTAGCAACATTAAATCTCATTCAATTAACTTTGTTGGGGGACAAAATCATTTTGTTACTGCTGCTTGCCAGTCTGCCATATACAATATGCCATCCAGCAGTTAGGCTACACAGCTTTCAGATACGGCAAGGAGGCACAGCACACTCCAGCACAGCAGCTCTGGCTAGACTGGGCATCCTGAGCTGCAAAGCAACCCATTAGCCAAAAACTCCAAGTCCTCAGAAAGGTCCACAGTGGCAACACATCCAAGCCACTGCTTGGGCTTTAATGGCTTCTACTGATACCACTTGTGGTCTGCATCCAGATTCCTGCTCCAAGCATCATTGCTCCGTCTTGGGATTCGTATGCCATTCCTGGCTTGAGAGATGCTGGGGCAGCAGCCACCAAAGAGATGTCCCAACACAGCATGGCCCTGCGCTGGAGCTGAAGAGTGCCACACACTAAGAGTATGAATATACTTCTCCTTCTGGCAGTGCTCTATGAATAAAAGGCCAAGGGATGGCCTCCAAAGGATATTCTTTTGTACCTGTCAAAAAGCAGGGAAATGTCTTCCAAATCCCCAGAGAAGAAGAAAAAGAAACTACTACTAATCTCAACTAGAAGATGCTGGGTGCTGTACCCTCTGGGGAATGGAGGGTTAACATCATAGGCCTCTCCTATGTGTGATTTTACACAGTATTTCTGCTTAACTGCAGCACGTGAATATTTAATTACAAATCGAAGACATTAAAGGGAAATTAGCTTAGTTCAAATTAATTTTCTTTCCAGAACTAGTCAAAAACAACCAAAGAAGCAGTAATTTGATTCCACCACACAGCAGGTGGCATTATATCCTTCATTAAATCATACAGATATGACTAATATTAATCTTCATTTGTATCACTATGCATCAAATTTGGTATCCATCATGCCATCCTTAGCATACTAATTATTTTTAAATGTATTTCATTAATGTGTTAAGACATAAGTAAAAGCAGTGGATAGGACCTGGACAGGAATTAACCCCTCTCCCACCTCCCCTCCAGATAGTAGATACGAGCACTTCTCTGAAAGGTCTGCACCAATATTAGAGCATTAAGGAAAACAGATAGAAAATCTACATTTATTTTTCCTTCTATTACTGACTTCCAAAAACTCTTGCAAATAAATTCAATGTATTGGGGCAGAGGGTTTCCTTATCTTCGTCTCTTTTAATATTGGAAAGAGTCATGCTGAAACCAGATGGTAATTTACAGTTCATAGGCAGCAAAATGGATGTCCATGACTTTATAAAGGTACACACCTTTATCTCTTACTCTCTTAGTGTGCCCTCCCCCATCCTTTCCAAGCTTCCCCCTAAATTGCCACCCAATTATTGAAAAGCTAAATCCTATCCTGTCTGCTCAGTCCTGGGTAAAACACAGTTGTTGGCAGCATGATGTTAAATTTAATTTGTGTCTTGTAATGTAAATACACCCAGAGATTGAAGGAATAGGCACATTGCTTTTATAAATCAAGTTTTACATAGAGTATCTTTTTTCCTCCAGACACTCTCAAAGTGCAGGAAAATCAGTATTTTACAGGGAGCACATGAGTTGAGTTTAACAGTCTCTGTTGAAAAATGTCACTATAAATTTGTCACTGGTCTCGGGTGACATTTAAGCTGGCTACTGTGGCAAAATATTTTGCACTGAGAAAGCTGCCTTTTTGGGATTTTCAAGATCAGAAAAAACACATTTCCCTTTAGTTGCAGTAAATACACATAGCCTAACCTGTAATTTAGCATGTTATCCAGGAGCTAGCTTTGCAAATCCATCTTTCCAAAACTTAGAGAAGCTATTACTAGCATGGCCTTGCAGCAAACCAAAATCCTGGAGCTAACCCAGCATGCAGGGAAAATCTATGTACTGAGAACCTAAGGGCAGGTGTCTTACTAAGAAGATGATACAAACTCTTGGCTGAGCCCCGGTAGGATAAAGACTCCAAACTGTTTCTGTAGCACTGTGATACTGCTTTTATATTTCTGAGAGTGGTATAGATGCACTTTTCTGTGAAAGCAGGAAAATTCCTACTGCCACTGCTGAGATCCAGGTTAATCTCATAAATATTTACCTCAACCTGCAGCAAGCCCAGCTAAGCCTTCCTCCTGGTGTCAGCGACGGAGTGAAAGATGTGCAGCATAGCCAAGCCAGTGGGTTTAGACTCCAGGGAGCTGGCTGTGCCATGAGTCCCTTGCATGGGGTTGCCAAAAGTCCCAAGAGCCCCAATGTTGGCACTGATTTTTACAAATGCTTGGCCACAGTCAAAGCCGTTGGAGACCTTGTCTCCAGTTTTCTCGAGCTCTGGTTTCCCATCAATAAATTGGGATAACCATAGGCGCTAATACTATGAGTGTGCTGTGAGGCTTATGAAATTAATATTATAAATACCTTAAGACCCTGATTTAGACAGTTACAGAAGGATTGTTATTCTTGATCCTGCACAGCCAAAGACCAGTAAACTGATAACATTCACCTTCAGAAAATAGATTTTTATCTTTTCACATTAAACCTGACCAGGGTAAACATGCTTCTGTCCTCCTGCTGTTGAAATATGTTGCCATAAGAGTTTAGTGTAACATTTGACCTGTTTCTCTTGAATGTTCCTAGATTACGGTCAAGTCATTTGCACTTCAATAGTTCAGGGGCTGTACCGCAATTTCTGGGGCTGGAAAGCAGCTCAGCTGTAAAAACTTGCTGGAGGCATAAAGAGGCTATGCCAGGGAGTATTTTTAAAGACAGTTTTGGAGGGAGAAAATTATTATACTTGAGTCCTTTCCCCTCTGTGCCCCTTTTGGTTGTGAGCCTAAAAATTATGGAGATCTTCAAGGCTGTCTTTCCAAAACAGCTTAAAGACAAAACTACAGCAACCATTTGCCAGCTCTCTGACTCAACAGGTAAAGCAGAGTCATCAGTGCAAAGTTAAACGGCCTGATCAATAACACACGGGGGCTATATTGATTGTATATGTTCAGAAAGAGACAGAGGAGTAATACATGTGTGAGGACTGTAAGCCTTATGCACCAGCTCTGCCATAAGGGACAGGGGAACCTACAGCAACCAAAGGCTGTGCCACACCACACAGACCCCGGCACGGCACACCCACTGTGGTCCTCTAGATAATACCATCATATAGAACTGCCCACAAAGTCTTAACACTTGAAAGTCTAATACTGTGAAAGTCTAATACTTCTCCTCTGCAGAGTGTGCCACTTGGAACTACATCATTTTCCCCAGATTCCCTCCCTCCCTTCCCAAAACACCTCTCAGCTAATACATATAATGTAATAGCCATGTATTGTTTAGATCCTCATAAACAGCATGAAATAGAATAGAGAAACTAGGCTGCCTGTGAACTTTCCAGGTCTCCAGAGAGGTGGCAAATCGTATCATCAGTCCCTCTAGAATTGCCAAATATCCCCATCAATTCTGTTTGCACCATCAGTCTAAAGATGCTGTATTCTACTCTAAGGGACAGATAAAGACACATTCTGAAACACATTCTACAGTAGAGATAAATATACAAGCTGTCTCGGTGAATTAGTTACATGTGCAAATAGCTTCCTGAAGAGCAGGCTCAGTTTGACGGTTAAAATCTGATCCAAAATCAGCAGGAGTCACAAAAGAAAAAAAAATTTTTAAAAAAATCACCTACTTTGAACCAGGGGCTCTGAACCAGGTCTTTGGTTAATTGGAAATGGATCTAATCCACTCCAGTTGTCCACAAAGGCTTGCGACATTGTCACCCTTCACGCCAGGCTCAGCAGGGAGGTGAGAGATGAATGCCTCAGAAAGTCAAACCACTCACCCCAGCCCTGTTATCTTCTGGATGAGGTCGGGGCAAAGCCACGGGGGAGCACAGGTGAAGTATGCATTGCCACTGGCCATACAGCACGTGCCTCCAAATATGAAAAAGAGAGTTTGGTCTCCAGCACTACGGATAAACAGGGAGGGAAAAAAAACCAGGACAAAAAAGTCTTAAAAATTCAAAGAATTTCTACTGAAATAGTGCCATAAACTGGTAGGAAAGACTTCTCAAAGAAAGTAACTTTCTCTATGGAAACAAATAGCTGATTTCTCAAGTGGATGCCCCCCCCAAGCCCTAGCACTGAAGTCATGTAAAAAGCTCCAGAGAGGGATTTAGCCTGGCTTTTAGGCCAGGACAAATCCCACCGGCTTGTAGCCGAGATACCACTTTTGTTAATACAGAAGTTGGTTTTTATTCTTTCTGCCAAAGCAACCTGGCCTGCCTGGTCCCGCAGTGAGGTCATAACTCAGGGCTGATCACATCACAGCACGTTGCCATGGCAATGCTTGAACTGTCACAAAGGATGTGCGCTGTGATTTCACAGCAGATGGGCTGTGAGGGAGGAAGCCCTCATTTAAATTTTAAAAATTGCTTTAGTAATTAGCAAGAGCAATAGAAAAAAAAAACATTGAAAAGAGAAGAAAAATCCCCAAACTGTCACTCTCAGCAAAGGTTATAGGATTCACGTGGGATCTGCAGGCCATCCACAAGAAAGGCCAAGCTGCTGCTCCAAGTTCACTGAGCTTGTCAGGTCACTGATAGCTACAAAAAAGTCTGGAGCCCGCTTGGCTACAGGAGGCCCAGGGCAGTGGTGGGTGAGCAAAGCCCCCCGGCCCATCAGTGCATTTCAAAGCCAGCCGCCCTTCGCAGGGACCTGATAGGAATGGCAGAGGGCAGGCAGAGGCTGCCAAGGGCTTTATTAAAATACTAACTGCCTGACACAAGGGGAGATGCAGTGGCCTGACTTCAGAAGTTTTTAGCAAGGAGCTGGCTCAGTTATTTCTATGGTCCTTGTTAATAAAGCACAAAGAGCACAGAGTCACACAGATGTGCTTGCAGGAGCAAGGTGGAGTTTTACTCCTCAAAGGTAAGAGTGAAACACCTTGACTCCCTAACTTTCACAGCCCAGCAGCACTGACTCACAGCAGCCTACACTGGCCTTGTCCTGCATCCTCAGCAACCCTCGCGGAATGATAACCCATTCCCACCTCTTGCCCTGGCACTTGGGAACTGAGATCAACAGCAAATAATGGAGGCAGAGCAGATGGTGTCAAGCTTTCCAGATAGCCATGGTGCAGCCCTGCTCCCTCCTCGGGTTTCTCCATCCCTGGCAGAGGTGACCCTGAGGAAGCAAAGCCTAAGGTCCCCATCCCCATGGCCACCACAGCTCACTGCAGACACGCCAATGTCCCCCGGCTCGCCACAGAAGCTTTCTTCCACATGACAGCAGCTCAGCAACCTCAAGGCAGAATTAAATCTCTCTCCTTTCTGCCTGCAGCAGGCAAAGCACGTGGTGTTTCAGGGACCTTGGGCTGAGTCCTCATATTTAATGGGGAGAGCAGACTTCAATGCAGCTTGTTCCTTGTTCATTCAGTGACTAACTGTTGATCTCTCTAAGAATAAGCCAGATGGTTCCCGTGATAAGTGATCAGCTCTCCTGGAGTTTTTGAAACAGAAAAAGACAGATGCCTGCGTGCCTCTTGCCAGGACCCATCTTAAGCTCAGGCGATGAGTGCAAATGCTTAGGGAGGTTGTGTTCAGGGGATTCTCTCCATCCAGGCTTAGCAACTAATGTTCCCCAACAGCCCTTCATCCAGGAGGGGAGGCATCTTGCCTTCTGACAGCTTCCCCCAGCTTAAGGGCACTACAAATCGTAAGATCAGCCCTTATAATTGGATCAGACTTTGATATTGTTTCCCTTTTCTGTGCATTTATATTAACATCTCATTTTGCAGACAGCACATCTGATCGGTGCTTACTACTTCAGCTTCTATTTGCACACCCCGGTGATTGAGAACACTCACAGGAGCGACAAAGCATTTTAGCAAAGGAGAAAGCTTGCTTTGGGAAGCTGTTTTGCTGGGGTGGGGAAAAAAGCCACCAGGCTAAAGAGCTTTGTTTCTCAGCCATTGATGTGCACAACACCAGTCGAGCACCGCTTCCTGCCCTCAGCGCAGAGATCAAGGTCTCCACAAGAGAGGGAAAAAAGGTAGCAGTGTTTGTCTGCTGACTTCTTTTTGATTTGTTTTTACCTTAATTTCTCTTTCTGATTGTATAAGAAGCCTGATTCCACTACTGAGCTGGCATTAAAAACAGAGAGACAGCAAATCGCTATAGCCACGCAGGGTTAGAAGAACGGGGTGAAAGAGGAGATGGGAGCAAGGCATAGAATTAGCAACGGAAGCTGAACTTGGTTCTTCCCAAAACCAGCTCTAAGGCAGTAGCTTGGCCCACCAGCCAAGGGCTGGTTTACCTGCCCTGGGAGAAGCAAATTCCAAAGCTCACAGCCTACCCATTTGCTGCTGTGTCTCGCAGGCAAAACTCCACTCGATCTCACAGAGTTAGGCCAGCATAAAAATGAGAAACACATAGCCATGCACTCAACAGAAAACACTTCTTTTTATTTGCATGCTTCTGTTGTGGTTCTTAGAGGATGTACATTCCCTTTTAGGATATTTATGCTGTATCTTCGGAGCAAAATTCAGAGCTGCACCTCCAAGACAGGGAATTAGATCTGTAATGCTGACTCAGTCTGCAATTTCACAGGATTAAACAGTCAGAAAGAAACTATTAAGCTGAAAAAGACTGAAATGTATATATGTCAGACAGTCATATCCACACCGTAAGAAAAATACATATCGGTACACAGTTCATTGTGTCTGACCAAGGTATTATTTCACAGATGAGACTGCAACTTCATCTGAGGGCTTTATGGAGCAGATGTCACTTTAAATCCAGAGACAGTGCACAGAAGGAACAGAGAGGGCACTAGATTTAAAGCAAGCAAGTACTCTGCCCTCACTTTCCTGGGAAATTGTGCATGCATGTTCACTGTGCTTTGTAATCAGTGTGGCTTTCATTGTGTTATTAATTAAAAAGAGAGGCCTCATGCAAAAAAAATTAAAATTGCAAATTTTCTTTTGCATACTCTGCAAAAGCAATTTCCATTTTGCTATGTTACCCTGCGTCATGTTAATGTTAGGTTTTTATAAATGAATTACATACTGAGACTTAGTATGAGTATTCGAATTGCATTCATCACTGATACTTTTTTTTATTGCATGATTTCCCAAGGAATCAAGGCTTTTGTAATTATAAACTCTAATTTTAAACACAGTTCTCCCATCCCTCAATAAATCTTTGGTCATTTCACTTAACTTCAATTAAATTGGACAGAATCAGAGCTAACTGATCAACTACAAGTTTCCTAAAAGACAGCATCCGGGTAGAGATGCCACACAGCCTGTTTGTCCCACCACTCAAGATTCAGAGGAGGAATTTGATGACCAAGTCAAAAAACATTCACAAAACCAATCTCTGTGCACTATATTTTGTACCTCCGTGTGGGAAAATGCCAAGTCAGACCCAAGGAGGTACTCTTAAGAGTTAGATTATGCAGTGTGAGCAGCTTCTCTAGCAGTAACATTGAATACACAGCTGCTCAAAAAGTTATACTTAGTTTATTCATTTAGGATGGTAACAACAATTGCTCCAATTATAAACCCACATCCTCTTCATCTTAAATACAGTGAATTATGCCTCATTTTAAATGACCTTCTAGCTCCTAACTTGTGTGGCACCATCCATGATTTTGGGGAAGGCGGCTAAGCCTCACCGCAGGCCTTACTTGGTGCAGGGATCTCTTTGGCCTCCGGTCAGAACTGTCTTTGTTACAACCCGGGCTTAAGGTCTGAAATCCCGAACCCGGCTCCCACTGACGGCCCTTTTTTGCACTTGAAAGGCAGCATTAGCTGCCATATCACCTAATCAGTCAAAGAGCCTTCTGCATTTGGAAATGCAAAAAAAGCTAAACAGCCCTTAAAGTACGTGTCAATTAGGACAACAGCAAGCAGATGATTTTTCACCTGCTTTTCCACTGATCTGCCCTTTCAAGAACATTTTATACTCAAAAGTATAGTAATGGTACTAAAACACTTAAGCTTGTCGCTTTTTCCAGATCGCAGAAAGGGAATTTAAGAATTTAAGACAGTAAAAAAAAGTGTATCCTGGGGGAAAATCTTTGCGACCTAAAATAATTTTTTTTTTTTTGCACCCAAGTATTCAAAAATCAGAAATATTTCCAGGGCTGGACAGCTACTGAAGAGTTAAACAAAATATACTCAGTAATATTCAAACGAAAAGAAATTTCCATTAAAAAAAATATCAAAACCACCAACAGCTTTAGGGACAAACACCAGAGTTTGATGAGCATCAGCAGACTCTGAGGGGCATCTTCTGTGGCCCCAACAAGTGCAAAGAGGATGCCCAAGCTTGTCCCTGCCGAACAGCTTCCATCTGGAAAGAAAAGTTAGCAGAAATCTCGGGGCTGGTGGCAGCAAGGAAGGAATCCATCCCGTTATCAAATACTTCCAGAGAGAGACTATACTCAGTCAGGCAGTCAAAAACACGCCTACTCAGATAAGGGTATCCCTGCAAAGAAATCTCTTGACACTGCTTTGACATATTTACGTTCTTCTGCGATTATTCAGTTGCAATAACTTAGAGCTCCTCGTCTGACACTCAAACACGAGCCAGCCCCCAGTCCCCAGCCCTGCATGGGGAAGGGAAACAAAAGGATGCCCGGCGAAGTTACTCAGCTGGGTTAAGGGCTGCAGCCTGGCCGCCCCGGAGGTGACATGGGGCAGGGTGAGAGCCGAAGCAAGCCGAGATTTAAAGCCTGTAGAGCACTAAGGATACAATTGAAAGATTAATCTAATGCGATCTAATCAAAGATACCGCATCCGGATAGCACACCCCTGAAGTTACAGTGAGATTATGCTACTCTTAAGTCCTATTAGCCTGGACTTGTTGGGAGATCTGCTATCTAGTAGCAAGATACAATCTGTAAATTATTTCTTTTAATTAATTCATTGAAGTAAACAGAAAATAGCCTGGGTCCTATCTGTCTACATCTCTTTGGAAGAAAAGCAAAGAGTTCAACGACAGTTTTAAATTCGGGAAAGGATTCCTGCGTTGCAACAGAGGAGCAGAGATTGCAGTAGCATCCCTTGGAAATACACACCACCTTCTTCAAAGCAACAAACAACCACCGCCTGAAGCCCACCCAAAAGACTGTGGCTTGGAAAACCTCTATCACAAGCCGAATATGAAGAAGTGCCTCCCACCTCCCCAGGTAATCCGCCCCGCTTCCGAGGGGCAGTCTCATGGCAGCGGCACAGCCTCATCCAGACCCTCAGGATCCCGTTGCCCTGCCTACAGCGGGGGTCAGCACCCGCCGTCTCTACAGCAGGGATGCGATGCAGAGATGGAGGTCCCGTCCCCACGTCCCAGAACGAGGGTCCAGCCGCTGCCATCCCCACACGGGGAGGTCCAGCCCACGTGATGCTGGTCCGAGGGTCCTCACTCCCAGCCCCTCTACCACGGGACCATATCCCCCTCGGCGTCGCCACCGCTCGCACCGCCCGGGGGCCGGGGGGGAGGGGGGTCCCCTGCTGTGAGCGCCGGCTCCACCTGGACGATCGGGAGGGTCCACGTGGTTCCGCCCGTGGAGCGGGACGGGGAGCGCGGCGGGGACCCGCGATGCCACCGGCCGGGCCGGGCACGGGCCGGCGGTGTCACCACAGAGGCAGCGGAGCGCCCGGCGGAGCCCACGCTCTGGGCAGGGGGCGGGGGGTGCGTGCAGAATTGGTGCGGCTGAGCCGCGGGAGGCGCGCCCGGGCCGGGCGGGCCATGGGGGGAGCGCGGCCCCGCGCGCAACTTTCCGCCGCGNAATCCAGCCAAGATTCTGTCCAGCTTGCAGTCTGCCTAGTTTACGTCTCCCCAAATTGATTATGAGGATGTCAGAAATCATATTGAAAGTTCTTCTAAAGACATCTGCTGTAGAGACAAAGTGTTTTACAGCAGCAAAGTATGTAAAAATGGACACCTCTGGGAATAGCAAGAGATACTGGGCTCATCTTTGTGAGGTTTCTGTGGGTCTTGGGATCTGAGTATTTTTGTACTGGAATCAGGTTTTGTTGAGCCAGTCCCACATCACAGTGGGAATGGAATGGTGCTTTTCATATCTTAACTGGCATTAAAGGAACTTTCATAGGGAGACATCTCCTCCTCTGCCATTAGCTGTTCAGTTCCTCAGCTCCATACGATGATTGTCCCAGAGTTCTTCTTGATGCTGCATGGAGGAGGTTGCAGACTTTATGGGAACAATGCTGGATTCAGTTATTATCCAGGCTTGCCTTCCTCAGGACTGCTTCTAGGTGCTGAAGGAGTGGCACAAGCCAGGGAGCCTGCCAGCCACCCCTCTGCATGCACAGCGAACGCGTTGGTGTTTCACTCTGCTTTCTCTGGGTAGCTGGTTCAAGCTGTATGGAATGGCTTCTACATCTCCTTAGGGATAGGCACACAGAAAGGTTGCTTAGCAGCGATGGGAAGTCTTACAGGCAAGTTGTCTTTAGGGAAATGTGTCTCTTAACATGAATTCTTTTTGGTTTGTTTTTTTTTTTTCCTCTTGCCCTCCCTCCGCTCTTTCGCAGCCCCCTCCCACCCGTGACGCCGTGGTCGTGGCGCGGGTCTCGCTGTCCGTAACTGCGGGGAGAGGCGAGGCGGAGCGGCGGCACCGAGCCGGGACCGCGGCGGGGCAGAGCCGGGTGCCCCGCTCCATCCCTCCTCCACCCTCGGTGCAAGGCTCTGCCTTCCCGTGGCATTTTATTTTCTGCGGAATGGGGAGATTTGGGGAAATTAGGGCTTTGGCACGTTGCATCCACTTTTATTTTTAATGAAGGGTGACTTTCCCGTTTGTTTTAGCCGGTTTCCAAAGACATCACAGAACCGTCTTCTTTTTTTTTTCCCTTCTCTCGTTCCCTCTGGGATGAAGGCGACGGGGAAGGATACTGATTTCTCTCCCTCTTTGCTAGGAATAGAACTTGGAAATGATACAGGGATGTACCTGTCTGACTTTGGGGTATCCGTATGCCCAGCTCTTTCCTGAGCACTTTCGTTCGTTCAGAGCCTGGGAATCCCTCCCGAGGGAGACGGCCGGGGCATGGCTCTGATTTCCTCCCCCTTGGCTGCCCGAGCACCTCTCCGATGGCGGCTCCCCATCTTGTCTTGAGGCAGGTGCTCCTTGGAAACCCTGTGAACTTGGGAGGGTCCTGCTGTGCAGGGGAACACAGCAAAAGTTTTGGATTGGAAGGTGGAGAGCAAAAGGGGAGAAAACATCCAAAGAAGTAGGAATGGGAGGGGAGAGGAGGACTCTTGGCTGGGTGGGAAGGAGACCTGGTGATCAGGGTTGCTGAGCATCAGCAGCTCCAGCCCGCCGGGTCCCGCAGCAGCAGAGCAGGGAGCAGAGGGTGAGAGTGTGCAGAGTGTACGATGCCTTCAGAAACTGCACGTCTGGCAGCACAGGGCATCTTCAGCAATAGTGGGGTCACAGCACAAGGCTGTCAAGGAGGTGCCTTTTCTTTTTAAACTACAGATTAAACTTTGTGCGGGCTTTGTCCCTCCTGGCCGGGGCTGGGGGGGTCGTGCAGGCATAGATGTGACTAGAGCAGATCTGATGTCTCTAGCAGAAACCTCGTGCATGCATCCTTACTGGGAAATGGCATGTGAATTAGGAGTGGTGTGTGCTGCCGTGGTTTTATTAGACCAGTAGATGAGTAACATTATTGTTGAAGAGGTATCTGTGACCGGAGTGCTTTGCCAGTGTAATATATTTCTGTCTCGGTGAAGCCTTTCTAATGTAGATGTGGCTTCAGTATGTTGTATGAAATCAGCAGCTCTTTGAAACAGAATTGCAAACTGATCTCTGGATCAGGGAAAGCAAGGTACTGGCCAGCAATTGGGAAGAATACAAATGCTAAGAATTGGCTGGTCCTTATTTTACTTTGCCCCCGTATGCGTGTTTATCCCTTCAGGCTTCTACAGAAAGCAATGGCCAAGAGCTCTCCTGTGTTTGTCGTCTCTTCTTGTATCTGTCATAAACTCTGGTGCCAGAAAGCGTGGATAGGTGTGTATAGCTCAGTCATCAGCCCAAAGACCTTGTGATTAATCACCTTTGTAAAATGATGTTTTTCCTGCCTGTCCACCCCAAGAGTTCACCTGTCAGTTTTGTCAAACAGGACATTTCCTGCTGTCAGTGTTTGAAAGTAGCACACTCTTTTCCATCGCTTTCTCTCGAAGTACCACTTATTTTTTTCCTTTTTACTCTAGTTACAATCAGCAATTTCTAGGCAGTGTCTGTAAAATGAATAATATGTTATATGAAATGGCCTAAGTTTATAGTGTCACATTTGGGTTTTTTTCTTGTGAGGAGGGGAAGGTTTTATTGTGTCTTTATTAAAAGTCAAAAAAAGCCAACATTAAATATAGTGAAGTTACTAGCTTCTTTTTGCATTTTCAAACCAGTTTCAAACTGCTCCAGGCTGGAATAAGAGCACAGCAGGTTTTGCTCATCCTCGTGAAAGACAAAGATTTTAATGCCAGACATGACATCACTGTATTTGCATGTGTGACATCGTCAGGTTTTATTCCTTTTTGTTTTGCCCTAACTTGGATGATCCTCAGAAATACTATTTGGAGTCTCTTCTGGTTGGGATGTTTTGATCCAAGTCTAAATTATTTTTCTTTGTGTCCACTTAAGGAATGGAAACATCCACTGAAAATAAATCAAAAGAGTATTTTAATTAGAATTTGTTCAGAAACATGCAGTGTCACAGCTGAATTCCTTGAGATTTCAGCATGGCTGTCAGGTAAAGCTGCATTTACATTTTACTTGGAGTGTAATTGTAGTTTGACTTTCTTTCAAGTGTGAGGGTAATTCAGCAAACGTGTTCTTTCCCTAAAAGTTACTGCGCATCTGCATGATGGTATTTGTTCATACTGCAAGTAAGTAATAAACAGAAGTTGGCATTAGAATAATCTATAAAGGCTTTAACTTAAAGCCATTAAAATAGTTGCTGCTCTTCTGTCAAGGTGTGTTTACATGTGTGCC
The DNA here is from genome assembly GCA_013397755.1 of Cnemophilus loriae. NCBI lineage: Eukaryota > Metazoa > Chordata > Aves > Passeriformes > Corvidae > Cnemophilus > Cnemophilus loriae. The sequence continues at coordinate 578,331 of VZTF01005570.1, forward strand.
ATTGGTTGGAACTAATATTTGTGGTTAGTTTATTTTATCAACCCTTCAAAAATAGATCTGAAGTTTACGGGATGTAATGATGCAGTTCAGTCCCAGGGTAGCAGTAAGTTGTTTTTTTTTCTGAAAAGCTGAAAGAGCTGTTTCAGAAATGATTCAAATACTTTTCATATGGGGTAATATTTGAGAGTTTGGTTTGTGAAGGTGTAGCAAAATGGAAATAAAATAAGTTGGGTGCTTAGAGGATGAAGGAGTGTTCAATTCCAGCCTTGCCTTCCAGAGACAATTCAGAAATCACCAAGCCAGCCCTCTCCCCAAAACCACCATGCCTTTGCAAGGCAGAAGGGTTGTTTGGTTGGTTGTTCTGATTTTAAAAATTAGCATTTCGGGTTGTTGCAAAAATGCTGTGAGTTTGAAAATAAGACGATGCATTTGTCAAGCTTTTTTCAGAACCATGAGACCCCAAACTGGTTTCTAAAGTGAAAACTGAGTTTTCCATGAGCTGAGTTTATGTAGAATGACCAGTATTGGAGTCTGCTGGTGAAACTGAGGGAGAGGTGTGAAATTATTTTGTGTATTTAGCTCTGCAGAAGGCTCAGATGGCTGGATTTTGTTAGTGAGCAGAGAGAAAACGACACAGGCAAGGAGAGAAGGTTTAGGTGTTGGCATCTAGGAGTGGACTTCAGGAAAGTCAGCCTGGGAGATTCTGATAGCTGAGGAGGTGGATTATTGATGGATGAGACTGCATGTGCCTGGCCTGCAGTGGACAGTGCCCCAAGTAGGGTGGGCAGTGGAAGGCTCATGTCAGTGCTTGACAGAGGGGAGCATTTGCCATCTGGAGGAGTGACGGGGGAGGAAAGGTTGGGAAGCAAATGGGGAAGAAGGTGATGTGGAACACCTGCATGGTTAGAAATTGCGCATCCGGAGTGGAGGGGGTGAGCTTGCAGCGAGTTTTGACAACCTTCTGCGAATTGGCTGAGGGCACAGGCATATGCTGGGTGCTGAAAGCAGGGCAAGGGCAGGGAATTCAGCTTTGCTCTGAGAACAAGCCTCTCCAACAACATCTGCAGTTTCAATCTTCTCCGGGTTGTTGTTCAGTGGGGACCTGATCTAGCAAACTGGAACCTGCTCATCACTTGTCTGCCTCTCAAATTAACTATTACAGGCTTATTGGGAGGAATTTGCAGGTCTCCACAACTCCCACCCACACAGACTACAGGTTGAACAGTACCATGGTCCAGGCTCACCATTGGATTCAGTTCCCATCTGCATGGTTCAAAAGCTCTGAAATCGTGTAGGTCTCTGTCTCGTGCTGCCTTTGTCTGGGACTGCCCAGCCTGAGGGTTGAAAGGGACCTTTAAATTTTTTCCTTATGTTCCATCTAAACCTGCACTCTTTCAGTTTAAAATCATTGCTCCTTGTCCCATCGCTACAGGCTTTGGTAAAAAGTGAGACTGTGTACGTTTAATATCTCATTAGGCAGGGTACCAAGTGCTTTGGTCTGGTCAGCATCCCACAAACACATCAAGAACTTTCTCCTTGGGTGAATGTGCTGATAGTGGGTTTATCGTCCCAACCCTGTCTCAGTGTGTGACATTGGCCATAATGTCCCTTTGCTGGCATAACAGCATTTTTGCTGATGGGTTTTGCCAGCACAGCTGCTTCAGTGGCATGTCCTGCCCTGGGCTGATACAACGCATGGTAAGCGTTAGAGGTACAGACCTGACGTGAGATATGCCCACGCACACATGCCTGCTGTCATGTGCTTGTTCAGCTCTTGGTGTCTGCACATCAACCCTCCCCTCTGGGAAACCCTTGTTACTGCAGGAGTTAAGCCCCAGTTAAGTGCAGACCCTCCTGCAGGTACAGGCAGTGGAGGCTCTGGATCACAGGAATGGGCACATCCTGGCAGATGCAAATGGCTCTGTGCGGGTCATGGAGTTCCTCAAGACCAGTATTACCGGCCCACGGTGTATTTCAGTTCACTTGGTAAGCTCATCCGCAGCCTGAAATTCATCTTCTTTCCTGGAAAAATGTTGCAAGATGGAAGGCAAAGTTACTTGTCTTGTGTTACTCCACTTAGCAAACCCTTAGCTTTGGCTTTGCACAGAAACAGCCCTCTGCTTCTCTCCCTCCTTTCTTAAGTGATATATAGAGATATAAATCTTTAGTGTTAGCTTTTAACTTGTAGCATTTTGATGCTGTGATTTACAGTGTGGTCCCAGTTGGCACTGGTGAAGAGGACGATTAATTTCATGTGAGCGGTGGGTTGGGCGGGATGGGAACGTCTTGCACTGCTTTTCATTTATTTATTGAGCCTATTAGAGGCCTGAAATCTTGGGTTTTCCTTCCCTTCTTCCCCCTCACCCATTCTTCCCGTCCTGACCTTATTTCCCCTCTTAAATATGAAATATTTTTTTAAACTTGCAACCTCAAATTACCTGTTTATTTTGGCTTCTTTTTTGTAGTTGATTGTATGTTGTTCCCACAATTTTTTAATATGTGTTAAAACTGCATATTTCATTCACTGGAGCTTAAAATAAACAAAAAAAAACCCCAACCAACAAACAAATGGAGAGAGATTTTCTTGCTTCTTTTGAGTCAGTGACCATAACTAAGGAAGCCTCAGATTCAGTGTTAATTAACATCTTGTCCAGTTTGATGAGTGGAGGAAGAAGTCCTGTGAGCAAGACTGTATAGGGAAGAATGTGGTTCCTTTCTTTTTAAGCAGAATCTTGTTATTTGTGGTTTGTTTGGTTTTTTTTAAACACCACCCAAAAAAAGGAGGTTCTGAGCTGCTGCTGATGGCACCCTCAGAGGGATTTAATAAAATACCAGTATATCTCAAGGACTCTGTGCCCCCTCCCTTGCCTCTGATGTGTGTGTTCCCTTTTCTCACTCCAAATTTTGGACATCTATTTTTTACATTTCTCAACCTAATTTCATGCTTATTAGTTTAAGTTACTTCATGTTGCACTTCACTTAGATAGCAGAAGTGGGAAAATACTTGTCCTTTTTATTAAATCTTAGTAGCAAGACGAAAATCCAAGAGGATACCGGTTGGAAGCAGTTAAGTTTTGTAGGATTTCAAAGTGTGCTGGGATGGTGGCCTGGGAAGTGGTGCAGGGAGGTTTTTGCCTCCTCTCATGGCAGTGAAAGCCAGTACGAAGCAGACAGCGGCAGCATCTCCAAGCTTTGCTGCCGGGCTGGCAGAGCACTGCTGATTCACTTTCACACAAAATGAAGGAAAGTCCTGATGGTTCTGGCCTCAAGTGTTCCTGGGGATATGCCTTCCCCACCCATCTTCCTACCACCCACCTCAAAAGCAAATATGTCTTGTTGTGGGGTTTTTTTTCAGCATCCTCTTGAGCACAAACTGTCAGGCACCACAGGGAGTTTTTCCTTGTCTTTTGTCTCTCCAGAAACCGATTTATTTAAATGATATGCTGGGAGCACACTGCTGTTAAAGGCTTTGGTGCTTGTTGTGTTCTGGGCTTTGGTACAGATTTCTTGAAAATTGTGGAAGATGGGGTTATCCCAAAGAATCACAGTTTCCCCTGAAGCTGTTTTTTTCTGCATTTTTCCAAGGAGATTCCCCTTCTTGGTCTTCTGTGAAGAGTGTTGTTTATTTCCATGTGATTGAAAGGCAAGAAAGTTGGGTGCTCAGCTCCCTCCCGGGAAGAGCCCTTGGCTGCCTGGCTGGAAGTCCACATGACTGTCACTGCTCCCACCCATGGGACCAGTACACCAGTGCCCTCCGTTTGCTCAGCCAAAGGTAGTTACAGAGTCCTTTATCGCTCACGTATTTACTATCTGGCATCCCTGGGTCATCTCTTGCAGCCTGTCACCATTATGATGCTGCTTTGCATCACCATCAAGTGATACTCAGCACCAGGAGTCATGACCTTGCAGTTGCAGATTTTTGGGATCTGTTTCTCATGCCTCAGGACTTTGCAGCCATTTTTTCTTGAGAGACAGTACCCCTTTTACCTGGGCTTTAATCTAAGGCACAGGTCCTCCCAACATGTGCTTGGGTACAAGTATCTTGCCGGGAAGCTACCAGCTCCACTGTGTGACCATTGTGAGGGCTAGGTTTAGTTTTCTTTGAGAAGCCGACTGAAAAAGCTTCACGTGGGGTTTTCAAACCAGGGAAGGTGGCAGGGGTTGCCGCATGGAAGAGTTGGCAAATGCATCAGTCCCCAGCGTGCCTGTTCCGGGCTGCCGAGGGCAGGGGCTAGTCGCCACTGAGGACCTGCAGGATTTCGCCCAGCTACAGCGGGTGGGAAGTTTCCAGGTGCAAATGGTGATGAATAAATTCAGAGTAAAGAGCTGCCTAAAGAAGCCCTTACTTCCCTCTGCCGGTCCAGGATTCTTCAGCATAAGACAGGAGTTGGCTCCACATGTGTTTTAAAACAATTGGAGTGACAAGAAAGAATGATGTGTTTGGAGGGAACTGTTTCCTTAACTACTTCTAAATCTGCATCTCTTTCTTTAGAGTTAGAGCATCCTCACAATTTCACTATTGCTAAGGTGGTTTTCGCAGGATGCCCCTCCTCTGTGTATCTGTTGGCATCTTGTCTGTGTGCCTTGGTGATGTCAAGGGGGTGAGGTGGTTTGGGAGATACTGCTCAAGGCAAACACAAGTTTCAAGATCTACACTTAATCAGATAAGGGAAAAAGAATCTTATCTCTCTGAAGGATTTTGCTTTCAGCCCTAAATATACTTGAAGTGCCTTAGAGTCTGTTTGCTTGTCCTGTTATCCTGGATCTTAGCCTTATCAATCTTATTTTTTTGTGTTTATCCTCTGTGTGATGGTCCAGGAGAGCGTGCGAACACTCAGTATGTGTCCAAGTCAGGAGAGGAGTGTCACAATATATTATTTATGCTGAAAAGAGCTTGTACATAGGAGTGATCTTAGCTCCAGCCCCATCTCTTCTCCAGCAGCAAATCAGCGCACTGCGCTGGTGGATTTAAAGTTAATCTCCTGAAATCTGAACTCCTTTTTGCTTGCTGTGTTCTTGCCTCTTTGTGAGCGGTGAATGATCTTGTTCTCACCACAAAGTGCTCGAGGGTGAGTGCTTTCAACCTCAGGGTCTGCTGCCCTAGGGTGCAAGGGTTGAGCAGGCACCAGACACCCTTTGACAGCTGGCTTCAATTCCTTGCTGAGCCCTCTGCAATTCTCCCACAAAAATTCTGAGGGACTTAAATATAGGCTTCTTCTAAATTAAAAAAAAAAGTCCACAAATCCCTGTATGCACCCTGTGCCCAGTTTAGAAGGAACATCATTGTTGAGCACATGGTTTGCATTTTTAATTTTTTCATGGTACCCTCTTCCTTCACCTCTTCCCCTGCCAGGCTGTTCCCACCCTGACATTTTTTTGGAGAGCTCCATCCACATCCCAACAAGGAGCTTGCTGTGGTAAGGTGCTCGCAGGACAAAGAGAGCACCTTTGCATCTGCAGGGAAAGCACTCTTGTGGTGCTTGACGGAGTGAGGGATCTGCTTTGAAATGCGCTATTGAATGGGAGGCACTCCGAGAAAAGTGTGTGATATACTTTGCAGGGAGGTATTGGGTATTTAACTCAGGCTGTATCCCAGAATTGGTGGGGATGTAAATGGTATGCAGTAGTGTATGGCAAAGAATTTGTGGCTGTTCACAGGCTGCTTTACTTACAGATGGTAGCAGACAGCAAGAGGGGTGGGAATTACCACCTGGGCTCTGCCACGCTTTTAGCTTTTAGATATGTTGCGTGGAGTGGTGTGAGATGAAGTTTGATGCATTTTGAATGGTGTATTTGCACAGGAAAGCTGAATTCATACCTGAGTTTCCCCTCTGTATTGATTTCTGCAGCAAAGCTTGGAATTTGATCGTATTTTTCAGTTATCTGCCTTGCACTCAAGGCATCCTTTCCTATTTGCCTCTCACTGGCACAAGCAGTAGGACCACTTACACTGGTTCATGTTTTTATCTAACATGCTTTAGTTATTTTATTTCATTTCATTTCATTTCATTTCATTTCATTTCATTTCATTTCATTTTTTAATCTGCTTGTATTTTGTTCCTCTTTGTGTAGATACGGGTTTTATTTGTTCCTTCTCTCTTGTCCTGACCCTTTTACTGAGTCTCAGGGTGGAGGCTGCTACTGTGTGTTGCAAGGTCACTGCTTTGTTTGTGTATCTTGATGCTACCTGCTGTAGCATCTTCAGAAGAGTTCTTATGCTGAGCTTCTGGCACAGATTGGCTGAGATACCCTTCTTCTGCTCAAATTCAGGATTGCTGGTCTGCACAGCAGTGGAAAAGGACTGGGATTTGCAACCCTTTATTATTGGTCTTTGCAGCCTGCAGATACTCATTTTGAAACACTCTTCAACTTCTGCTGCGGCCACTTGGCTTGTTTGGGGTTGCAGCTTGATAAATTTTTGGCTAGTGCACGAATGGCCTGTGTCCCTTTGCTGTCTTGTAAAATCAGTAAAAAATAAATTCTCAAAGAGTTGGAAACAGAAAATGTAACACGCACTTAGCACTGAAAGTTTTGCAGTGGAGCTGGAGGAGAAGGTAAAATGTCAACTTTTTTCTTCTTTTTTAAGTGAAACAGGCAACTAATAGGAAGTTGATTAAGGAACATTTGAGGTTGGGTAGGTTTGTTTGGTCATTAAAGTTTCTTTTTACTTGTCTGCTGTTTTAAAATATCTGTTCTTAAATTATGTAAAATGGATGGTGTGATAGTGAGGAACAGCCCAATGCACATCTGGATTTGGCAGGGTTCTTCCTATGTGACGTTTCATCCTTAATGTGATTTAAAATAGTTCAAGGTATCAGAGTCTTTAAATAAATGTTTATAATGACTTTAAGACACCCACCACTCAAAACATGAAGGAATGTTACATGCTATGGATTTTAAAAAGAGGCACTATATGTTCATTGCTAATTATGTATTTTATTATTACGTCTGAGTAGTAATTTTTTTCCAGAACATGCTTGCCGCATGATAGTTTTTAATAAAATTACGGAATAAAATAATTACCTGAAATTTAACTTAATAAATTTATTTTAGGTCTTAGCACAGTGAGGATCTACTAAGGTCGCCTTTGATCTGCATTGGAAGCAGCAGGCAGAATCATGTTTGAAGGTGAGAAAAGTCAAGGACCAGTTTTGTTAAAAACTAGAGGATTATCCCAGGAGGTGCTGTAGGAAGCTCATGGCTTAGGTGAGAGTGGGGTGTTGATGGGGAAAGTTTTTGTCTCTTCAGTTCGAACCTGGGGATAGATTAGGCAAATAGTAGTTAATTATTTAACAAAGGGCCCGGTGCTGCAGTTGCCTTTGACTCCTGCACTACTAAAACATCTCTGGTTTGAAGAGTGGAATTAAGACTGTAACTTTGAGATTAGGCTTTTCTTTTCCTTTTTCTCTTTGCTTTGAACGCAAGGCTCTTGACTGCCAGTCCTAAACGGCTGGAACAGATGAACTTTTGCACTCTGTGCTAAGGACACTTACATAAAAGGGAGATACTCAGATTGCATCCAGACCCCGCTCAGTTTGCTGTTGAAGAAGGTGGGTCTGTGCTGTCCGTATCCACCTGGGGGTCTTCAGGGAGCCTCTCTGCTACCAATCCTTGCTTTTTGTGCAGACTCCTATTAGAAAACCACAGAAAAGGCTTAATCTGTGACAAGCCAGATGCAATGTGAGCTTAAATCCAGGAGACTGATTATTCCTGGGGCCAGCAGGACCGACGCAGACCACTTTTAGTGTGTTTGATTTGTGGTGTTGAATTCCTGTGTGCACTGGGTCACGCTAACCACTCTACAGAGGACAGGTGGTGGGGGTCTCTCCACACCCTATCTGTTTTCATTAGACCAGTAGGAAGTTACTGTGCTGGGATTAATATACCTGCATACACGTGAATGTGGAGGAAGATGGAAAGAAACCTCACAAATCCTTTAGAAGTCAGTGATACTCTCAGGGATAAAATGAAGGAAATGGAGTTTGGCAGTGTCCAAACTTTTACCCAGTTCTTCTTGCCATCCCCTTTTGTTTTGCCCCTGCATGGGCTGCAGGGCTGCAGTTGCACCCAGCAGCCTGGCCACTGGTGCCTTCCTTGGTAAAGCTCCTGGCAAGCAGAGTTGCCAAAAGGTGACTTGCTCTCCTGTCTGCAAACGTACAGCCAAGGGGTGTCAGTTCAGACATATGAAAGAGTAAGTACAGCAGAAAAGTCCTCGCTGCATCTGAGGCTGAAATCACAGAAACTGTTCTTTGAAGTTGGCTGCCCAACTGTATTGTGAATTTGGCTTTCAAAGTGCGGCTTTGAACAAACAGTTGAGACTTTTAAAAGGTCTCAACCCCCACTCTTTCTATTGGCATTTTTACATACGTGTGGCTGTGGGATGCACGCACACATCTGCACGTAGGCATTGTATAGTCCTACCTGTTTGTTTGGAACATTACTCTTGTATTTAAGACACAGGACTGAGGCCTTTGCAGTCCCACAGATGTGCCCAGAGCACCAGGATGGTTGGTTCGGACCACTTCCAGCAGCTTCCATCCCTGCTGAGTGACAGCAGTGAGGCAGGGGGTTGCGTGTGGTTCTGCAGGAAATCCTGTAATCAGCTTCTGGGTCTTGCTGTGATGGGGAGAATTTGATAGAAGGATCAAGCCATTCCTTCACATTATCACACTGTAGTGAATGGGCAAATGCTACTGTTCTCGTCTTGCCTTTACCTCTGAGATCACCAGCAGCTGCTTCATTAACTATTAATGGCCTGCTCATTAATGCTGTAAAAGGCTAGGACCAATCTTGCAAATTTTCTGGACTCTTCCCCTGAAATATTTATGACTTGCTCGCTGTGCAGAAGGGCAAGAGCAACAGCAGAGGACATGCCTCCAAGTTTTGTTGAGCTTTATTAAAAGAGCTCATGAATATGAAGAACCTGGCAGCTTCTTTCTGTTTTTTGGCTTTCTGAGCTAGTGCTGCACATCTGGCTCTAGGGGTCGAGTGGGCTGGTGGTTTGCTGAAGCATCAGTGGCAGAGTCTTGGATGCTTTATTCATGATCTCTGGTTCCTGTAGCGCTTTCCTTTGCATCCTCCTATACAAAGCACCAAGGTTTAATTGATACCTCCAGGGGAGGTTTTATTACTCTTGGTTAAGAGATGGGGAAACTGAGGCACAAAAGTTGAACTGTTTGCCTGGAGCCGAGCAGTAGAAAGCCAGCAGAGGATGGAAACGTTTTGCCGAAAACTAATGACACTTTTGATTGAAGTCTGATTTAGTGTGAAAGAGGGAGACACTCGCTAAGCCTCATCTGAAGCCATTGCTCCAAGTCATTCCTGTCCCATTCCAAACAGAGCTCCTATATGATCACAGAGAAGAGCATTGAGTAGTGCTTTCCCTGGGAAGGAGCCAGTTGTTTTAGTTCTCTCTGGTACCAAGAAACAGCAGGGAAGCTATTTTACCCCTCCATCCAGATTTTGGACAGAAAACTGTGTTCGTCTCATCGCTTAAGTCTCCCAGCAATAAAGGGTTTGTCCTCTGAATCCCAAGTGCAGCTCAGCTGGTGGTGCACCAGACAGATTAAAATCTCTATTTCTTTCCCACAGCCATCTGCAGAGCGAACACTGGTGTAAATACACGTGGGAGGCATTTTTTGGTAAAGTAGGGAGATATGCTTTAAAGAGAACAGGTATGACTCCAGGAATGAGGACCAGTCTGTACAATGTTTAACATCTTTTCCATATGCAGCTGGCCTTCAGAGTAAAAAAGGTCCTCTGTGTCTGGAAGATGCAGGGTATGTCAGGAATGACCAGCCTTTAATACTCTTTGAGCTTCTGGGCTTGCAGGAGGTGCTGAAGTGGAGCCAGGTGGCAAAATAAATTCATATCAGAAGCATTCTCTTGTACAACTTTCTTGTTATTTCTTACAGAGTGTGAATATTTCATCCCACATTATATCACATTGCAAGGGATGCTTGTTTTCTCTCCTGGAGCTGTTCCTTTTAATTGCTGGAACAAAGTTAGGGAATATCCAGGGTAGAAATTCAAAGCCCTTCACTGAAACAATGTTCAAGTTATGTTTACTTCACACTGCAATGCAAGGTGAATGTGGTAGACACATCTTAGTGGTCATGCTGTGCCCTGTATGATTTCAATAGGTGCTGATGGGGCTCCCTTGTCACGCTGATCTCCAGGAATATTCCAGCAGCGTACTGAATGCCATCTGGTTTTGTCCTCAAAACTAGCCTAAGTGTCTCTGGGGAAGACTTCTGGGATTCTACTGTTACAAGAATAACATCCACATCTTAAGCTACTTTTGTGACTCTTTATTGAGGCAATTCCTTCAGAAGCTGGAAAATGGGTAGATGCAGGAATCGAATCTCTATCTGTTGGCTGGTGCAGCTCTTCTGGAGACAGCTGCAGTGGAGGCTGCAGAGCAGATCGTTGGTGTTTTTTAGTTACCAGTGGGTGCCATTACCTCTCCTTTTGTAGAGCTGCTCCCTTCCTTGATGAAGATGTGCCTCTCAGCAAGGGCACAAAGCTCCACCTAAGTTTTGGGAGCCCTTTCCTCACCTTTACCTTGGTAGTTAGGAGGAGTCTGCCATCCAAAACAGACACCATTCCTCCAGCTCTGAGTTTGAGGCTGAATCACAGGTAAGATGTTGTAGAATCTCTTTTCCTGGGCAGAGGGAAGATCAGCGTAATTCAAAATGTTGGGGGCCATGTCTTACTACTGCCAAAGGCATTGATTATCAAGTATCAATTATGTGAGAAAACATAGTGATAATTAACATTTCCAGTAAGTAGAAACTTACTGTATCCTATGAAATAACTGGAAGAAGGAGGGGTTCCCTGTAGAAACAACAACTTTCAGTGCTTGGCATCATAACATGAACTAAAACAGTGGCTGGCAGCAGAGAAATTCCAGATGTATCTTCTGCCTGCTGCTCAGCTGCGAGCTATGTTTCCAAGGAGAAAACACGTGTTTGCAGTCTTGGGCAAATTCCTGATTTCAACACTTTTGGACTGAGAACTGGACCGTGCTTTAGAAGATGCTACAAGTCATTATTTGTTTTCCTTTTCTGGCAGTGTAGTTGTGTCAAGGTAAAAATGATTGTTCAGATTTATGAAAAGTGGTTTCTAAACTCTAGCCTTTGAAGCGATGTCTTAGCATCTAAGTGATCCGTGGCGTACTGGGAGTTCATTGGGACTTGCGGATCTCTAGCATTTTTGGCAGAAACCAGCTATTGATTAGTTATATCTGTGCTTGCCTGTGTCCTCAGGGGTGATACATGGGTTGGAAGTGTTAGTTTAAGTTCTCATGTGTGTTTAGATTGGTGGGTACTCCAGCCAGCAGCCACTTTGGGTCACAGCAGATTCTGACACAGGAAAATGTTATCCAGGTGTAAAATTAAGAGACGAAAGGGCAAAGCCAGTTCATGGGCAGAAATGAGGGAACAGGTCATCCAGCTAAATAAAATGGCTCCTGGTTGAGTCTGAGATAAGGCTGTCCTGGGACACCTGCTAAACCTGGCCTTTTCAGAAGAGTTTAATCTCCTTTGAGATGTGTTAGTTCCTCATTTTTTCCATTGATGCTGTTTATGCGTTGTGCTTGCCTTGGCTTAAGGACTGCAAATTGGCCTTTTGACTGCCCTGCTTTTATAGGTAGGTCCTTCTGCACAAATCCGATGTGACAGGGCCCAAAACAGTGCTCATGTAGAGCTTGTGTATCAATGAAAACTGTCCTGTTGGGGGGTTTATAAAACCATTTCTTTCATGGCATCAGCGTCTTGGCTCTTACTTGACAGCATCCGATGGTCCCTGCCTCCAGTGGACTGAGCAGCTCTGTGTGGCAAGGCACAAAGGCTGGATTTTGTATTACGACACAGGCTGTACTGTGTGCTGGGAAGTTAGCTCGCATCCCGCCTTCTGCTGAAAATAGCTGGGGGTTAAGCCGTGCCTACCCTACAGGCTCCTGCCAGCAGGGCTGTCCTGGCCAAGCGCATGGAGAGGTGCGATTCCTGAGGCGGCGGTGCTGGCACAGCCCCGAGGCACAGCGTGCCGGTGCTGGGGAAGCCACCCTTTCTGCAGCCTGCCAGGGACTCGTGCTGGGCTGGCTCCTGTGCACCAGGGCTCTGCCACAATAGCCCTGTCCATTGTGCAGCGCTTTGATGAGGTTACAGGCGTTCCTCTGCTGTTGGAGTACTTGTGGGAAATCAGTTCCTATAAATTTTTAAAGGTGTGTTTTCAGATCATCCTAAGTAAAACAGAGGTGAGAGATGCATTTTAATGTTCCATGTTCTCTCTTACCCTCCTTCCTTGCAGGGTGGTTCCAGTGTTCCTGCTGCTCTCTGGAGCAGGGCACGGTGGCTGTTATTCTAGCTATGTGCCATCTAGTGCTGGATAATGTTGCGAGATCCAAAAATAAAAGGTGGAAAAATATGCAGACAGAGGAAACAAGGCACAACTTTACTCTTGGGCAGAGCAACTGCCTTCCCTCTTCCTAGCACAGCTTCACTCCTGCAGTCTTGGAAGATGGATACTGTTGTATTTTTACTACCTACTCTGTCTTTCCACATCAACTTTTAATCCTTGGCTCCCTTCAAGAGATTATGTTGTTACACTGCTAGTACAGGTCCTTTGATGAAATACTGCTCTTCTCTTCCTCCCTAGCATTTTAGAGTTACACATTTCTTTGCTCAAGAAGAACACTTCAGGGTTATCCCCAGCCTCACTGGAGAAGCAGAGGGGAGAGTGGTTTATTGGTGCTTATTTGATCTCATATATTTCTTAAAATACAAGCACCTTGTATCCTCTTGGATATTTTCCATACCAGTATTTGTGGTATAGAAAAGTTTTGTTACTAGAATTAAGTGAAGAAGCTCCGAGGAATAAAAATGGTTTACTCAAGGTCGGGCAGGGAATTAAAACCTCTCCTGTAGCCTGGCTGGATCCATACCCTCCTGCCCTCTCCTTTTCCTCTGGTACACCCATGTCCCTGGGTAATGAGTTGCTGTCTGAATGGCTCAGCTTGTCAGTACAGTATAGGACCACTGATTTCCAGATGAGTCCCTAAGGATGTGCCAGAGGCCACATCAGACCTGCAAGTCTCTTACGTATCTGTTTGCTTGTATGTTGCAAGTCACTTACCGCTTTTGGCAAAGCTAGTGCAATCATTCAATCTATTGAAATTGCCTGATTAAGTCATGAGATAAGATGTCTACTCAGATGTGATTATCAACAAGAAATCGTCGAGATGGCCAACTTGGCCTCCTTTAGGAATGTGGGCTCTGACTTGAAACCAATACATGGTAAGGCTGTGATTTTGGCTTGGTTTTCTTCCAAAATAAGTATGAGAGGTGTCTCATCCTTTGGAACAGTCGACCCCTCCCCCCCTCCAGTGAAACTTGGCACTGTTTCTTCCTCCAAAGGGGACCCAGAAAATGATTTTGCTAGAGCAGGTACTCCAGTTAAGATGCAGACGTGCTGTGGAGAAGCAGAGCTTGAAGTGTTAACTGCTCTCCACCAAGTTTCATATACATGTATACATATATATATATATGCACCGGTTCTCTTAATAGCCATGGAAAGCAGGGATGTCCAATTTCCAGGAGCACAAAGCTCTTGCATTTAGCCTGTTCCAACAGATAATAGGAGGTGCAACTTCAGTATCATTTCCTTAATTACATCAGCATATCTTGTTCCCGTCTTCCACACTCTCCCTGCAGCCACAAAATCACAGTTACTATAGGAATTCACACTGGTGTCCCGATGTTCAAAACCAACACTTGCTATTTCTATGTTTCTTGGAGTCTTTTTGGGTTTTTTGGAAGCAAATGCTGAAGACAAATAAACACATCAATAGGCAAAGCATTTGAATGACTGTGCAGTCATTATAACTGATATCAGGGCAAAGGAATGCAAACTGGCCAGTCTGTGGCTTCATGCCTTTAGCTTGTGTCCCTGTGTTTTGTTTTTCATTTTGAGCACAGGAAGGGGCCGGTATATGACCATATGCTTACAAAATGCCGGTTACACATCTTCCAAACACGGTTGTCATAGTAATGATATGACACGTATATGTCACATTTTGTCACGCTGCGAATGTACCTGTGTAACTCCAAACCTTACTGTGTTTCCTTCTCCTTTTCTTCATCATCAGTAATAACAATTGTTTCCAAGGAACTTAATGCATCTGTTCCAAATAAATTGGAAATGTGATTTCACTGCTGTCAGTGCCAGTGGGAATTTCATACCCTGGGAAATTTGCAAGGGTATTGCACGGAAAATGTTAAGCATGTACTTAAGCATCATTGATGTTGATCAAGTTAAGTCTGCTTTAAACCTTAGGGGCTATTGCCTCTTTCCAAGCATTGGTCTTACTGAGTGGGTCTGAGTGAAGGAGAGTTGCTTTCCCCTTGTAAGGCCCTAAAGATGGAATTGAACCTGGAGGGAAGAAATAGTCAGCAGAAGTTGATACTGGTACTGCTATGAAGATAACCTTGGTCATACCTTTTCATTTTCCAAAGATGAGATCCTTTCAGCATGATCTAAAGATTCCTTCAGTTTTCAAATTTTGCATGTGGTTTTTCTTTCCTCTTGTGATTTGTTTTCCTTTATTTTTCTTGTCCTGTAATCGCCTTTGCAAGTTTAACAAGGTTTTGAAGTTAACACTACTTTGAGGCAGTGATATCTAGGCCAAAGAGGTTCACACCTCTTTGGTGTGAGTGAGTTCTTGTGATTTTTCTGAAGGGAGTTCTTGTGATGAGAACGTGGAGGAGGGGGGCCAAGGTCCAGATTCAGTCTCTGTGGCTTTTCCCTCTGCGAGCCTTTGCCAAACGAGAGATGAATGCAGGTTCCATATAACCATCTTTAAAATAGATATCCCTTGGGGAGTGTATGGATTAATTAACATTTCAGAGATGCTTTGAGTTTCTTTGATAGGTGTTGCAGAAACGCAAAAAGGGTTTTTTTCTTGCTAGACACAGGCTGTCTAAAGGACGAATTTTAAGGATGTTGGTTTACCTCCTCAGTGCTCTTTTTTCAAATGGAAGACTATTTAACTTCTTTTGTATTTATCAGTATGGTGTTTTACTGCCAATTTAAGCCAAATAAAATATACAGTGTCTGGACCAAGACTGGATTTTGTACCTTCACATCATGAGAGCTCATGCTGATAATTTGCCAGTAGCCTCAGGTCTTTGATAGTAATTTGCCAGATGCTATACTGAACCTAATTTGCATCTGTATTTACATAAATGCTTTAATTAAAATTATATGCACCAACCTGAGATAGATGAACAGCACTGCCTGCTATTTGTTTACATTCTCTGACAATAAAATCCTGCCTTGGCTGCTTCTTGCTGATTGTATGACTTGACAAGGCTGTTTGAGGTGTGGACTAGAAACTTGACAGGTCTGTAGTTAAACTCTTCTGCAAACTGAGGAGCAACAGGAAGTTTTCAGGACAAAATTCTGCCTTTATTTTAGCAACAGAGAAGATCTGAGGAATTTGATTCAAGGGGTCAAATTTGGTCTATATCCAGTCCTGAAGTTCTAGCTTTAGGGTAGTGCAGTCAGTTTGTAGTTCCTAGCACACGATGTCTGCTTTGTCACGCATCCAAAATGTGAAACTCCACCGAGGACAGTAGAAAAACTTTTTAAATACAGCCTCCACCAAGAATAAAATTTTTGAGCAGTGTTCATCTTTCAATAGAGCATTACAGAGCTCCCTGTAGGACAGAGTGCTCTAAGGGGTTTTGGGGCACAAGTGGGGCCCTGGTTGTTTCAGTGGGACATGTGAGAGCGTATGGCTGAGTTTGGATGAAGGCAGTGAAGACTCTGGATATGTTTTTTGCTTAGACCACATATTTCATCTGGAAAACAGTCATATAAATACAAATTAAATCCAAACTGTGCAGTTTGCCTGTGGACAGTGGGGGATGTTCCAGTTGATGCTGCTGTGCTGCTTCCCAGTTATTCGGAAGTTGTCATAATGTTGCAGAGGACGAATGGGAAAGTTATGACTGATTCCACACGCTGCTTTGAAGATCCATGAAGGACAGGCTAAAGAGCTGTAACTACCCTGCCTGGATTTGGAGGGTTGCTGAGCTTTGTTTAAAGGTGTTTACTTAATTTGCTTTATAGGAGATTCTTTAGAGCTGATGTTTCCTTCACTGAGAGGTTGTGTATATGCAGAGGATTGGACTAAGGTCCATTTTTAATTGTAATTAATACATAATTAAAGGTCCTTTTCAACCCAAACTATTTTATGATTCTGTATCAATTTGAGCATTACCAGTAGCTTTCTCTGATGACCTCTGACTGTATTTCCTGTAGTCATTTCTGAATCTCATTTGAAAGAGTCCATTTAGGTTCAGCATATTTGTACATTAACATTCATACGTTAACCTGTTTGCCTGATAGCTCTGTTCAGGATGCTAAACTGTCCCCTGTAGTACGACCTGTGGGACAGGTGGCCAAAACCTGCTTATTGAAGTCCACGTGAAAGAGCAGAGGAACAAAAGCATCTACATTTGTGGCAAAGTGGCCTAAATATTTAAATTAGGAGGTGTTAGTAAGCTGGCTGGAGTGCACGATCGAGGTTGTGGGATGAGTGTCAGTGCAGGGTGATGGTGTCAAGAGAAGCAGGAGCCCACCCTCCTCCCATAGACACTGGAGCACCACAGCCCTGAGCCTGGCACAGAAATGGCAGCCAACAGTGATGGCCAGGGTGATACCTGCCAGGGCACCATCTGCCACAGCTGGGGTCTGCCAGGGGCCATAACCAGGCAGCACTTTGCACTGCTGGGGTGTGGTGATCTCAGTCGAGTAATGGGTGCGACAAAGCCAGATTTGCAACCTTGCCTTAATTTAAATGGACATCACATAAAGCCAAACTATTAGTCTTGCTTTGCCTCATCCATAATAAGAGGATTAAAACACCATATTAAATTCCTTTTGGCGTGGGGGTGCTCTGATACTTGAGAGGAAGGTGGGCAAGGCAGTGGAAGGGAAGCAGCCCTTGTTGCCCCTGTTGTGAGGGAGGGGAGGGGAAGGTACTTGCTGGTTGCTCAGTCCGGCTTTTATCGGTCACTGAGTGGAGCACAGGGCCCGGCAGCACTCGGCTCGTCTCCACTAACGAAGCTTTTTCAATGTGAGGCAAGCAAATGCATTGACAGGGCCTGGGATGTGGCACACAGGAAGACCTTTTCCCCAGGGAAGGTGTCCTGTTGGGAAGGGATATTTGCTTTAAAGTCTTTTCTGCAGTTGTCTCCTCTGACATTTTGGAGATCCATTGGCCAGCTGCCCCGGCTCAGCCCTCCACTTTCCCCTCAGACATCTGTGTCGCATCTCCCAGCAAGGGACGAAGCAGGATGGTGGCTGGTGGGCAGGAACTCTGGAAAAGTGTGGGTTACAACCCGACTTTAACACTGAAACAGCTGCTGGTTTGAATTTGGACTGACATGCAAGGTGTGAGTACCTCTGCTCGTGCCCACTTTGGTACCTCAGGCTTTCCCAAGGGGAGCTTTGGGTGTGTTGTGAGATGGGAGACCAAGGAACGGAGTCCAGCAAGCAGCTCTGCATTTGGAGAAGGTTTCTTTCATAAATTGTCATGTCTGTTTGATTTTAAAAGTCTTCACTAATGCTGCAAGTCTATGAGTACTGTAAGCCAGCCTTTAATCAGCCTGCGCGTATTTTAAGAATTGTGCCGACTGTTACTGCCTCAGAGATACCTGGAGATTTGGTTGAGAGAAGCCTGTCCTAGTTTCTCGGGGTAGCCAGTAAGGCGTGCTCATTTCCCAATTTAACGTGAGCCTCCTCAGTCTTATTTTTCAAAGCATTTTTCTTTGAAAAATTGCAAAGCTCCAAGCAACCAGTTAATGCATGAGGGAAGAGAGAAGACAGAGTGTAACAGAGCAATAATTCCTGCAATTAGAAGTATATTAATAACTGCACTTAGGCCATGGATGGAGTACAGCAGGGTGGGGTTCTGGAAGATGCGCCATCCTTGCGCAAAGAGGCCTCCAGCCCTGCTGCAGAGAGGGCAGCTCACTTGTCTGCGGCTCTTTGGTTATAGATGTGCAGTGCTGGAGGCAGCATCCAGCAGCCTCGTGCAGGACTGGCAAGGTGTGTCCCTAATGAAGACAAGGCTTAACTGGGTAAAATCATGGCAAGAAAGTGTTGGGGTTTAATCATTTGTGTATCAGAAATCAGTTAGGCTGGGGGTTTTGTTTGTGTCACACAGCGAGTGTGATGGAAATGATTACTCATCTTTCCATCCCAGCTCTCCAGATCGGGAAAAGTGGGTATAAAAAGGTTGATAGATCTGTCCAGACAATCCTCTGGATCTTGAGCATGCCAGACAAGTGTCCCAGAGCCAGGGAATAAATGCTCATCTTAGTCAGACCCCTCCTGAGGTCTGGCTTGGAAGTGCACAGGCTCTCTTCCCATGTGCCCAGATCCCTGTGAAATGTGTTCTCGTCAAAACAGGCACCCAGCTTCCAGCAGAAGCACATTTGATAATCAGGCTGTTGGACAATGTGGTGGTGTTCCCAGTATCGCACCACCACCAAAATATGCAAAAAGCATCTCTCAGAAGTAAAAGCATTCCATTCTGGAAAAGCACTTGAGACTGTTCATTAGCTCTTTATTTTCATCAACCTAATTGGAATTCCCAGCTGCTTTATCTATTTTTTTCTGCCGTCATCTGCAGTTTTAAGCAAATTTTCTGAGTTGTCCGTGCTACAAACTGTCACCTGTTGGTAGGAATCCTCCAAGAAGGGTCCTTTCTCCATTTATCATGTGTGTGTACAGATGAAGTTGATACAAGATCTTCAGGATGTCTGCAACAAATCATCTCCTCCTAATACAGGATGTCACCTGAGGCCAGTTCTTACTTACTATTTCTATTTCAGAGCACCTCAAGACACACATTGGGTTGAAGAAACAACATAAAGCAAAACTGGAGGTTGTGCCAAATAGTTCATAACCATGGAGGAAAACTTGGCAGAGGAGCAGAGAAAGGAAGGGATGAACTAGTGCTAAAACGTGTCTGAATGGTTTTAGTGTGTTTGTTTCATGTTAGCTTTCTCAGATGTTGTCAGCTGTTTGTTAAGTTTTGTGCACCTAACAGCAAAGATGGCATTAATGGTATTAATGAAAATAGAAGCATTATGGGAAGAGGGTATTTACTGAATTTGGGAGTCGATCCAGATGCCCTTTCAGTGTTAGCTGGATTTTATTATAAAAAAAAAAAATCTACTTTTTTGATTTGGGGTCACCCAACAAAACCAGTCCTTGGCTCAGATGGATGTTTGACTTAAGTCCTGATGTTCTCTTTTTCTTCTTTTTAAAATAAAAAAACCCCTAACTTAAAAAAAAAAGATACAGTATTTGCAGAATCAATAGAAAAGCTGACCCAGATAAAAGTGCACAAAAATTGGTTTCATGCCCTAGAACTTTTCCTGCATGCTTTTTGATGCAATGTATCTGATCCTTCGAAAAGGAGATGACATACAGTCATCTCAGCAGCTTTGAAGAATTGTTCTGGAAGAATAACAAGGAGTACTGGAGGAAGGGGTGTGCACTTGTATGGTTTTCTCCCCCTCATTAAATATATCATGAGACAGAAGAAATTTAATGTCATGGTGCTGGTTATGTGGAAGGATAAGATAAATTTTGTGTGAAATCTGATTTTGTCTGATTTTTGAAAGGTGAAAGTGCATTTCTCCTGAACAGTCTTCACAGAAGGATGTGAATTGCACTTCATCTTCCGTAGTTCAAACCTGCTTCTGCTGGAGTGAGTGGCAAAGGTGTATCCAAGTAGTAGCAGGGTTCTCTCTCAGAAATGTCCATGTCCTGGATCCTGAATCAGGTAGAAAGCTGTAAAAAGCATCTGGTGCTCCAGATGTATTCCAGTAGAATCATAGAATCACAGAATGGTTTGAGTTGGAAGGGACCTTAAAGATCATCTCGTTCCATCTCCCCTGCTGTGGGCAAGGACACCTTCCACTAGACCAGGGTTCTCAGAGCCCTCTGCAGCCTGACTTTAAACACTTCCAAGGATGGGGCATCCACAGCTTCTCTGAGCAACCTGTGACAGTGTCTCACCACCCTCACAGTAAAGAATTTCTTTATAATATCTACTCTAAACCTATTCTCCTTCAATTTGAACCCATTCTACATTGTCCTGGCACTGCATGCCCTTGTAAATATTCTTGACCCATCTTTCCTGTAAGTTCTCTTCAGGCACTGGAAGGCTGCAGTTAGGTCACTCTGAAGCCTTCTCTTCTCCAGGCTGAACAATCCCAATTCTCTCATCCTTTCCTCACAGGGAAGGTGCTCTATCCTTCTAATCATCTTTGTGACATCCTCTGGGCTCGCTCCAACAGGTTGATGTCCTTCCTGTGTTGAGGACCCCAGAGTTGGACACAGCACTGTGGGTGGGGTCTCACCAGAGCAGAGTAGAAAGGCAGAATCACTCCCCTCAACCTGCTGCCCATGGGGCTTTTGATGCAACCCAGGATGTTTGTCTTTCTGGGCTGCAAAAACACATTGCTGGAACATGTCCAGGCTCTCATCCAGCAGCACCCCCAAGTCTCAGTAGTGCTGCTCTCGATCTGTTCATCTCCCAGCCTGGATTGATACCGGGGGTTGCCCTGACCCAGGTGCAGCACCTTGCACTTGGTCTTGTTAAACCTCCTGAGATTCCCATGGGTCCACTTCTCAAACTAAGGCAGATCCAAATCTTAATTTTATTCCAATACAGCACTTAGATCTGGAAGATTCACACATTCAGTGACCCTCTGTTGCTTTGGTTTCCAAAAACATCCCAGGCTGTTCAGGGCTGTGTACCCGGACACATAACAAATTAGTGTTCAGTAACAGACATCGGTGCAGTGAAGGTGATAAATTGAGAGGATAAATTTGTGGGGCAGCAAGACTGACAGGCTGTAGGAGAGTTTCATTCCATCTCTTTGTATTCTTGGCCTTAGAAGTTAAAAGTCTAGCTGGAGGGGAAGGATGGGCCCAGAGTTACTGATTCTTAACAGAATAAGCAGACACATTGCCCAGGCTGTGTTGTCTATCCCCAGGATAGGGAGAAAAGGCCACAAAAGCAGCTGCTTTGTGGGCATTTCCACAGCCCTTTCCAGTCCTTGGGGTCAGTCACATTTTTTAAGTGTATGCAGACTTTCCCCTTTTGGTTCCATTTACTGGAGCATGGGGAAACTGAGGAGACAGGGCTGGGGCTGTGCAGCTGGGAGAAGTGCAGCAGGCAGGAACATGCCCCGGGAGATGCTCCCATCAAACAGGAGCTCCAGGATTTTGCGGTGGGGAGAGCAGCTGAAGCTCAGGACCGAGCAGGAACATATAGCAACATATAAGGGACTCTGGGCAACCTTTCCTGTGGTCTGTTTGTGGCTCTGTGAGTACTTGTAGCTGAAAATTGGTCACCTGGCACGAATGTATGGGGCTGCTGACCCAGATATATCTCATTGAACTTCCCAGGTATAGGGACATGGATGCTCTTACTGAAAACAAGGAACTCAATAACAGCTAACAGTGCTGGTCTTCATGAGCAGATGAAGCACAAACACAAGTATTTGAGAGGAGCAAAGTGATTTTTTGCTTTATGTTTATATCATGTGCTCATTTCGTTTCTTGCACCACTTTTGCACCAATGGCTGCTGTGTTTGGCAGGAATTTGCAAACACATTGGTGCTTACAGCCAAAAGTAGGAATGGTCTAAAGAGCCGGAAAAGGGAAACCCCTTCCTCTTGTATTTATTTTTATGGCAGCAAAATGTAGTCACTGTCTGGTCTTGATCAGTCTTGGTTTTTCCCTTTTGTTTGCTTTTTTTATTTTTTTCAGCTTGAGGGTTGAGGGAAACAAAAGAGGGAGTGAATAGAGAGCAAGGGAAAAGAGCGATTGCTGCCGGGCTCTGTCGTGTGGTGAGGAAATCAGGCTGAAACTGGAGAGACCAGGCCAAACCTAACAGGCTTACTGGGAGGCCTTGAATTGTGTCGCTCTTGAGAGTGTATCTAAGCAGTGAAAATAGCTGGTGATGTTTCTGGCTGCAGTCTAGCATCATCCATATATGAAGTTGTGCTGATGGATTGTTGCTCACAACACTTTCCCCACCTGCCTGCTCTTACAGGCAGCCTCAAATGATGACCCCTGTCCTTCCCAAATTGGCACATCCATTTAGACTGTGGGGACTGATGTGGGGTAGCATGTTTTTCTGTTGTGTTCACTTCAGTTCTCTCTGGTTTTTCCTACTCCTAACTATGCTGTTGTTATGAGCTTGGGTATTTGGTGGGTAGTGGAAGGAGTCTGTGACTTTTGGCTCTGTCCCCGGTGTACAAGTTACACCATGTCTCTCTGTCAAACTTGTATGACACCTGGATGGATCTGAACATAGGGACTTCAACACTACAGACATGGGGAAGAGTGGCTGGAAGGTTTCCCAGAGGAAAAGGACCTGGGGATGCTGGTCAACAGTGGCTGAACATGAGCCAGTGTGTGCCCAGGTGGCCAAGAAGGCCAATGGCATCTTGGCCTGTATCAGAAACAGTGTGGCCAGCAGGACCAGAGCAGTGGTTGTCTCTCTATACACTGGTGAGGCCACACCTCGAATCCTGTGTCCAGTTCTGGGCCCCTCAAATTTAAGAAAGACATTGAGGTGCTGGAGCATGTCCAGAGGAGGGCAACGGAGCTGGGGAAGGGACTGGAGCACAAGTCTGATGAGGAGCAGCTGAGGGAGCTGGGGGTGTTTAGCCTGGAGAAAAGGAGGCTCAGGGGACACCTTATCCTTCTCTACAGCTTCCTGAAAGGAGGCTGTAGCCAGGTGGAGGTTGGTCTCTTCTCCCAGGTAACAAGTGACAGGATGAGATGAAGTGGCCTCAAGTTGCACCAGGGGAGTTTTAGATTGGATATTAGCAAACAGTTTTTCACAGAAAGAGTGGTCAGGCACTGAAACAGGCTGTCCAGTGAAGTCACCATCCCTGGAGGTGTGTAAAGGACATGTAGACGTGGCACTTAGGGAAGCGGTGTAGTGGTCGACTTGGCGTAAAGGTTCTTTCCAACATAAATTATTCTGTGACTGTATAAGGGGACATCTCATGGTGTTGAAAATTAATTAGTAGGTTAACATTCCACAGCTTGGTTGTTTAAAAATAAAAAGTTATTGCTGTACTTATGTTGGGCAGAAAAAGTGTCCAACAACAGTACAACAACCACTGTGTTGGAAAACAGTTCTCAGTCGTGGCCCTGGCAGAGGAGGGGTCCAGCAAGTGTTTTCCAACACATTTATTACTATGGCCAAGTGGGTAACTAACCAGAGGGTGACAGTCTGAAATGCAAGGTTTAAGAAGAGTAATGTGAAATAGTTTAACCTTACTAAAAGCCAAATAAATTAATAATGAACTTTTTCTTAGCCAGAACCCTACAGGACATCACTCTCTCTCTCTGGCTGAATATTTTTGTGTGATCAAATATTCTTCTCGTTGCTCTAAGCTCCTTTCTGCCAATTTAAAATAGTACAAGACTGAGATTTCTCACCCTTCAAGAAAACACTTTGATTTGTTGAAGGAAGCTAGGAACATTTAAGGAGATAGGAAAGAAAGTAATATACCTTTCTCTGTGCTGACATCTGCAACTGGGGGATGTGTTGAAAAGTAAATATAATCCACTTTGAGCAATGCTTTCCGATTCTCTTTCATTCTGGTTCAGTGCTCTGGTTCCTGATGAACTAGACTTAACGATGGAAAGTGAGGTGCAGAAAGGCTGTAGGACCTCAGTGAAGAAGTGGGTGATCATCACCTCCATGCTGGGGCTGTGGGGTTAGTGTTGTCATTCATTTGCAAATTTTTCAAGAGAGCACTGAGATGAGAAGTGGCAGGATCGCTGTCTATCTGTCTGTCCAGTGCTGGGTAAGCCAGGCCAGGACCCTCTCCAGCCCCTGTCTCACCTTGCAGCCAAGGCCAACTGCAGCTGCTGCCAGCAGCCACACCACTTCTTCTTACCAGCTTCAAGTTAAACTATGGGAGGGTACAACCTGGCCCTGAGCAGCCTGTGCCCGAGGGGTTGGAGCAGTCCCCTGGGGGTGACAGTCAGGCCAAGGTGGCCTTGATGGCTGCCCAGGCTGCCTGGCTCAGCCATCCGCTTCCCTGGAGTATCACGTTCCTGCTTCTCCCTAGAGGAATATGAGATCAGTTTCATCCTGGTAGAGAAGGTGTTTTCTGAAATCTTCTAAATCTCTAAGAGAGGGGGAGGAGTTTCTGGGACAGTGCTGCACAGTGAAAATGTGCCTAAAACTGTGAAACGTTGCCTTTTTATGTTAAAGACAGCTAATTTGGATTTTGCTCTTATTTACTCTTTATTTTGCTTTTATTTGCTCTTTGCTTATTTGTATGCTTCTGGATATTTCCAGAAGCAGCTGGTAATATCAAGAAGGCATTGCAAAGAGGGGTTTGGTCTATTCTGGTAGTTTATAGAAATTTTCATGGAGGAAGCTAAGGCTGGAGAGCTGCAGCATGGTGCAGCCTTGGAATGACTCTCTGGGACAGCTTCTGCTCACAGATCCCTGAATATGGTGCAGCACAGATAAGGACCTTGTGCAAGTGGTTGTCACACTAATGAGGTGGAGAAGATGACTCTTGGCAGGGGCCTCCTACTATGTCTTTTCCAGGTCAGCTCCGGTGGTTTTCCTGGGGAGTTCAGGGGCTGCCAGCAGCAGTTGCTGTGGGGTGGAAGTACCCGTCTCTTTTTTAAGCTTTGTTCAAAAGGCTAGAGAAGTGCTGAGTGGGACAGGAATAAGACCACTGGGGTTGGAGTGCTGTGGGAGATACCCCATGGTCTCTCCCAGCATCACTGTCCGCACAGTGTGTGTGCGCTTACACAGAGACCTCAGAGCACTTCGGGGTTTTTTAGTGGCTTTTTCACTGCACATTTAGGGTTTTGATGTAAACTTTCAGTTGTATTTTAACTGTCTGTTGTAGGGATGGGGACAGGGATGGGTTCATTTTAATAGCTTTACGAAAAGGTTTTGAAGGCAAGGATGCTCATGAGTGCGTTAGTCCATGGTGCTGCAGTCTGCCAGGTTTGGTGAATGTTGAACGAGGACTGGACCAGCAGCCGGGAGCTGTTGAGGCTCTTGGGATCTGTTGGGCTAACTGCGATTTTCAGTGTGTGGAGACAGACAACTTTCAAGAACATTTGTATCTGCTAATCATGCTGTAATAACAGTCTGCAGTCGAGAGGCTGCAAACCCCCCATTTCCAACACAGCTGTGCATATTTAATTCAATAGAAGGCATTGCTAGTCTGCTGTTAGAAGTAATTCAGATCGCTAAGGTGGTAATTTTGATCACGGTGGTTTTTAGGGAAATATAGGTGTAAGCTACACTGAAAAGTTAATAAATGCCTAGTACGATACAAACACCAGGGAGTGAGGAGCAGGGACATGGTGGGTGGCTGCCAGTGCCCCACCCTGCATCCTGGGCTTGCCATATTCCTGCCTCGCTGAGGCAGCAGCAGAGGAAAGCAACATCCTGGGCACATTAGCTTAGTGAAGGAGGTTTTTCCTGACCTATTGCCTGTACCACCAATTTGGGGCATTGGGGCAGTCAGGCCATTTGATAGGTCACCAGCAGTGCTGTGTGGGGAGTACCAAAGCTGGTGGAGCCTGTGGAGAGTTGGCACGACCTGCTCTGTGGGGCTGCTTTCCGCTGACCCCAGGATTTAAACCACAAAGCTGGCATCTCTCAGGAAAAGAAGTCAAGAGGGGTGTGGGGTTTATTTTCCTTCATCTCAAGCACGGCTCGGGAAAGCAAGTGCTTTCAGGGCTTCCAATTCAGTTTCTCTCTGTAAAATAGGCTTTTGCAAAATTGATAATTTCTGTAGGTTGAGAGAGTCTCAAAGGAACTTTTCTGTCAAGCATCTAAAAAGTACCATTATTTCTCTTCCCTGTCGTAACAGCAGCTTGAGATTTACCTTTTAGCTCTCTAAAGATATCTCGACAATCTCTCTTTTTTTGTGAAAAACTCCATGGTGAATAAAGCAAAATAATCCCATTTTCAGGTGGTTTGTGCTGTAGTGTTTGGGTTGCAGAAACCATGTGGAGTGCTGGTGTTTATCAAGTATTTAAAAGCCTTTTTGTTTATTTTGTTTTGTTTTGCCATGAGATGTTACTTTTTTTGGAAACCATCTAGAATGATGAAGCAGCTGGTGGCTGAGTCTCCTGCTCAGTGTGCAGAGAATGAAGATTGGCTGGGATATCTGGAGTTATTCACTGCATGCTGTGGGCCACGTAAACACACAAACAGGCAGTTCCTGTGAACCAGGAGGTGTGTGGTAACTGATGAACCACCATTAACTGTTCTGTACATGTACTCACCATGACACCACATGGGAGCCAGCAGATACAGATCTCCCCAGCTCTTGTCCATTACTCTGCGGGTGTTGGTGTGGCACAGCTCTTGCAGGTGAGATGATGATGGCTGTATGAATGCCTCCTGTGCAGAGGGGAGGTCTGGTCTGAATTTGCCTGACCCCAGCATTGTGATGCATTTCAGGGAAGCGGTGTTTTCATGGCAAGGAAAGCTGCTTCTCCTGCCTTGTGCTGCCTTGGAATAAGCATGTCCCCATGGGAGGCTGCTCAAGAGCTGCCTATGCAGGGATGCTCAAGACAAACTCAGGCAAGAGTTTTCATTAGTAATTACCTACCTGTTGAAAAAAGTTGATGTTTCTATATGAAACATGTTTGTGACTCCTTCATTTCACTGTTGCCTAACTCCAGGCATTCAAAAGCAGTAGCAGATCTCCCAGAACTGTGAAATAGTCTGAAAGATCTGAAATATGTATGTATGTATATATATATATATACACATATATTACCAACTTGTTTCTGAGCTGTTATATTAAACCCAAATCATATTCTCATAGCCACGAGGGACAGAAACTTTTTGCATACTTTCTGAAGAGGATCGTGCAGTACAAGTACAACAGCAAGGGATTTGATTTAATAACCCTGAAGATTTCTTTCTGCTTTATGTTTCCAAAAGTGGAGATCCTTGCAGAAGCTTCACCAGCTGGGTCTTAGGAGAAGTACCAAAAATTGAGAGGGTCAGTATACAGTCCCAAGAAGCAACAGCACCATACACGTATATGTTTATCTTACTTAACGTTCTAAGCAGAGGTTTGAGGTCAGGGGAAAGACAGGGCTGTGTTGCACTATAGGTGATTCTGTTGTTCTTTAGAAGTGTTTTATTCATAGGTTTGGATTTAGTTCTTTTGGCAAGCTGTAGGGTCACTTTTGTGTATTGGACACAGCACTGAAAAAGCAGGATTTCAGATAGCAGTTTTAGTAAAGCATAACTGGACTAAATCTATTAAATACAGAAACAGCTTCATCCTAAGCCTACCATGTGAGAATGGAGAATTTGACCCAAAAGAGGGAGGAAGAGCAGCAGAAGGTGGCCTGCTGGGTCCCAAAGTGTTGGAGGTATAAATAGCACAAAATCTGCAGCTATCCCATGTGTTTTATTTCTCTTTTACAATTCGGTGAAACTAGCATTTTTTTGCCTTACTCTTAGATGGAGCAAAGCAGGAAGCAGTTTCCCTTTTATCTGTGAATAAACATGCAGCTTTTTCTAGCCTAAGCTCTTAAAATATGGTTATGGTTGTGTAATAGCTTCTGGCTTCCCAGCTCCTCCAGTAGCCAATGTAATCTTTCAGGAAATCAAATCATATCTTCCTTTGAAAAGATCCAAAAATTATCAACCTAACCTGCTGGGAAGCAGCAGAAGACTCCAAGTGATTTCTTTTGGGTTTGTCAGCTGACCTTCCTTGGGCCAGAAACCAGGAGTCTGGAGTTTCAAACCCAAATACTTGTGCTTGAGCTGAAGTGCAGGTTGTGCTCGCAGTCCTGCTGAAGCAATCAATAAGCTTCTGCCTCTTTTCCTGGGGGGCTTGTGGGGTGGTTTGCTGTTTGTATTTCTTTTACTCAGAGCAGTCCCTTGGCTGTTTATTATCTCTTTAGCCATTCTTGCAGACCTGCAGGCACAGCGTTTTTCAGGTGTGTATACAGCCACTGCCAAAGGGCAATGTTTTTCTATTCAGTTCTGCTCTTGCAGCTGCTGAAGCTAAACCTTCCTCTCCTGTTTTTTTAGGGGAAAAAAAAAAAAAGGCAAAAATGAGGAAAGACAACTTTAGCTTTGGGAGACAGCAGGTGAGTCCCTTTAAGGAGGAGAAGGACAATTTTGATGGCATTTTGTAGAAGTTCCCGATAGCCAAAGAGTTTGTTCTGGAACGTGGCAGCTGCAGCAGATGTTTTGTGGTTATTTCCAGTGCAAACTACAGTGGTGGTATCTTAGGACATCAGTGTGAGTGCTCTCCGCTGGCTGCTTGGCCTTAGAAATGTGGATTTTTTTTTTCCCCCGAGAGTCTCCCAAGGTTCATCATGTTACTGTAAAAGGGCTGGAGGACCAAATCTTTCAACTTCTGCTTGTCAGTGGTAGTCAGTGGAAAAGGGAATTGCTGGAATTCGTGCTGGTGTTCCTGGTGCTGATGAAAAAACTAAACTAGCAGTCATAAGGGGGAAGGGATGGCTGCTCTTCTATTTTCTCCCTGACTTACATGGATTTTCCCACTTTTGTAGGTATCAGAAGTACGGCTCACCTTCCAAGAGATTGCCAGAATGTAAGAAATCAAGTGCTGTGAGTGAGTATCTTTTTCTTTCCATTTTCCTTTACGTGAGAAATCCAAGCTTGTCCAAACAGAAGGAGACTCTTCTAATTTTTTTTCTTTTAAAGACGTTTCAAGAAATGTTTACAGCAAGCAAATCCAGTCTTTTGGAACCAGCTGAGTGCCTTTGGCACCTCTTCGCAACCCATAAAATAAAGTCAATATTGTATTACCACATAGGGTGAATAATTATCTCACTACAGATATAAACCACATGAATACATTTAACTGAGAATATGGTCAGCAGAATGGACCATTAGCACCATCTGAAGCTTGTTTGTTGTTTCCAAGCTTTACCAGCTGTGGAAAGACAGACTCTTGCTGAAGAGTTGAGGTATTCCTTGGGAAGTGAGCTTGCATCTTTTGCAAGGGAAAAAGAGCACAGGTTGGCTGTGAGGTTGTTTGTGTGTGTGTGGACAACACCCCAGCCTTGTCATCACAATGAGAAACTATCCAATATTTGGGTCTTCCCTGATGTGATAAAATAGCTTTGAAAGAAGTTTTATATCACAGGAGACACCTGCACACTTGCTTCAAATCAGCTTAGTCAGGAGCTTTTATATATATATATATTTTTAAAAAAACAAACAAACAAACAAAAAAACAACCAACCTGAAAATGTATATTTAAAGAGCAGCTGCCCTATGACTTTTTCCTGTGCATTGCTACAGGGTGTGGGCTGGGATTTCCCAGCAGCTGTGGCTAGTCTGCAGCTCTCCAGGTGGACCAGCCAGTGCTGTTCTAAACCAGCCTCAGGAAGTCCTGGTTGGAGCCCTTGGCTATGTGCCTGGCGCAGTGTAGGCTCCTGAGGCAGCTTCTCTGCTCTGAGGCTGGATAATAGGGCTAAAATTTGGATGCTGTTGCTCTGGGCTTTACTGCTTTCTGTAAGTAAATTTTTTTAGCAGAGGGGTCAAATAAGAGGGGTTTTTTTTGAGGTTTTTATAATCAGCTCAACTCTTGTCCTGTTTTTACCCCATTCTATGGTGATGGCAATCTCTGGTTACTTGGACATCAGCAGAGTTTTGTTTCTCTTTTCATTTCCATGGCTTAAGCCTGTTTTCTGTTACAACAACAAAAATCTTTTTGGACTAGAGCAGAATAAAACCCCAAGTAGAAATCAGCCTGAAAAAGAAAGGGCTAGTTTTGTTAAAGGAGAGGAACTGAGTCCATCCATGTTTGTTAAAGATGTGGTAAAAATTCCCTAATAAACTCTTATCAAGCATTCAGAAACTGGTAAGCAAAAAAAATTGAATCCTTCATTCAGCCTTTTGTGAAGGATACTGGCAATGAGTGCAGTTACTGGAGAAAAAGGAGATGTGAATTTATGACAGTGTTTTGTATTGATCTCCGTCAGTAAGGTCCATGGTTCATATTCTTCCTTTGAATCACAAATGTTTTCTTCTAACTCCTTGGTGTTTAGACTGTCACACAAGACCTGCTAATTGAGCTGTGGGGCTTGTTTTTTGTGAGTGACTTACAAAGCATTTCACAGGCTAGGTTCTGGCCTCTGTTTTTTTACAGCTGTGTTGGCATCCGAGTGATAAGTAGATACCAATTTAAGGGAAGAAAATTCTGCAGATATATACCGTGTGTGTATATTGTGTCTCTCAAAGTATATCGACATCCTAGAAAAGCTCTTTGCTCATCTCAAAAACAAAACTTGATTGTTTATCTGTTTGGTAGGCAGTGTTGAAGTCTGGGAAGTGTTTTCTCAGGTCCTAATGAATCTACATCCTAATGGACCCCTGTGGTGGTTGGTTCCACAGAGAGGTAGAAGATGGGGAGCTGCCCCTGCTCTTCAGAGGACCTGCTGGTCCCATGTAGATGTTGTCTGTGTCATTAAGTCAAAGTAAAACAGCAATGCTGCTGCAGGCATGTGATCCACAGGTGCCTCTGATATATTATTGCTGTATTAAGAGGATGAGAGATAAAGCCAAGAGTAGCCTCCTTGGAAGCTCCCCAGGCAACTGGTGTATGATCTCAGATGGCTCTGAAATTAGTGCAGCAAGATACAGTCACAGCTCAGCAATGAAAGGAGACTGGAAGTTCCTATTTACCTGTCTTCTCACACTCTGGCTGCATGACAGGAACTGGGGAGCATGAGATGGCTGCAGGGGGACAATGCTGACTGAGAAACTTACCTCCTGCTCAGAAGCTCAAGAAAACCCAGAGCTAGAAGAATTTGGCTCCTGTATGTCTGCTCTCTCTCTCCTCTTGCAGTATGGCCCTGCAAAATGTTTCAGGATCAGTTGTTCTGTGAGAGAATTGATTGAGAGAAGGAAAAAGAGGCTTTCTTGTCATTTCCCTTTCTCTATTTGCCTGCCAGCACCTGGAGGTGAAACTTGCCAGTGGCTGCTCCCAGAGGTGCCTGTCCCCTGTGACGGGGGCAGTGGATTGCAGCAGTGTCTTGGGGTGGCTCTGACTGACGTCCTTGCAGAGGGGCCTAGACCAAGAGCTGACACACTGTATTGTGAGCTGTCAGGGAACGTGTTGGTTTGGAAAGCTCCTGCTGCTTCCAGGGGGCTTGGGGCCTTTCATGAGCAAGCTGCGAGTGGCAGTTGCTTCACCTATTAGGCTTTAATTCACCATCTCTTTGTAAGGCAGCATCTCTGCCCTGCTATTTAAAAGCAATACCCACTTCATTACGGGCAGAATTCCCCTGATGGAGTTTTGTTCTCTGAGCAGTGCAAGGCAGAGCCATTTCTCGGTGGGGAACCGAGCCCTGGGAGGATGCAGGGGAGGGGTTCCTTCAGGTCGTATGTGCTTGAGGAGAACCATCCTCAGCTGGTGCGTGGTTGTGTGGCTGCTCTCGCACCCCAGGGTGCTCTGCTCTCTGTCAGGACAGGATGGTGAGGTGGCTGCACATCACAGGATGCCTAGGGCAGGCTGCAGTGCTGGACTGGAGAGGCACAGCAGGTCTGGTGGGGGAGCAGGAAGGACAGAGGAGCTGTCCTTTGGGCAAAAGTAGCTTGGAAAAATTAACTCACTTATGTCAAGGCTTCTGGATGTATAACTTGAAAAAAATACGCTTGTTGCAGTAAACTGTTATCTTATCAGATGAGATTTAGATAGATTTGGGGTTATTTTTGTTACTTGGATCTTGAGCAGTGAATTTGCAAACATTTTCTGCAGAGAAGATGACAACAGTATGTCTTAGGAGTGCCAGGACTACGTACAGAAACGGCTTTGCCAAATGCAACAGTGGTGCTGCCTCCTTGCTCTTACATGGGGCAAGAGATTGGGCTCTAGCTGTGATAGCCCTGAAACTGTCACTTGTACTTGTCACCAGCAAAGCCACCTCTCCAAACAGTGCACTCCTCACAAAATAAACGCTCATTCTCCCAGTGCTCGATCAGGCGACTGTCTGGAAATTTTGGACACTGTTTTATTTTTAAAAAGGGGGGAAATGCTATTATAACTGAAGGATAAAGATGTGGAGGAGTGGTTGGTTGGAGAGCAGGAGAAACTTACGAGAGATGAGGCTTAGCCAAAAGCCTCCATTACAGTTCCAAGATGAGAAGGGGTGAGGGGATTTCATTCATGTAGCTGCAAATCCACAGTTCATGTTGCAGCCCGGGGCAGGTTTTCCCAAGAGTTGAGTGCTGCCTGGGCTTTGGTAAGGACGGGGTTGCTGCTGCCTGGCTCTCTAGCAGCCCCAGTGTGGTGGTCCTTTGGGATCTTGCTCCATTCTTCTTATTTTTTGATACTGTCTCTTCTTCCTTTTCTTTTCCATTAAGTATGATGTCACAAATGACATCAGTCCAATAACTGCTTGTGGTTGTCATAGCCACAGTCTGTGACACCCAAACAAAGCAGCAGGAAACTGAAGCTGGCATACAAATGCTGTAATATTCATCACATTCCTTTGGTTAATAACTGCGTGGTTAGGTATTTATTTTCCATTAGAAAAAAAAGAGGAAGGGGGCTTAAAAGCAAAAACTTGAGTCACTGAGGGGGAGGAAGGTGGTTTCCAACTCCATCTGACCAATGTAGCTGCACGTCTCCCTCCCAGTACTCCTCCCCTGAGGTAATACTGCGCTGGCCTCAACTGCTCAACTCCCTTCTGCAACTGTTCCCATCACTTCGGAGCATATGGTGATGCTCCTCATGGACAAGGCAATGGGAGACATTCCACTGCCTCTAACACAAGCTGTGTCCCCAGGGCAAAGCCTCCCAAAGGCTGGCAATTAGGGCCAGCAGCAGCCACACGTCAGCCACCTTTAACTGCTGGATGGCTGAGGCTGCTGTTCTTGTGGTGCATGGATGGAGTATAGAAGGGTTTTTTCATCTTTTGGGGGCATTGGATGTGATGGAGGAGTGGTTATTTGCCATTCTTTGTTTTGTTTTGTTTCTTGAATCTGTAAAATAAGCTTTTCTGGTTGAGCAGCAGAGCTTGTTTGTCCCTGCAAGATTTAATCACTCCTTCAGTTTTGCACAGTTGGCCTAATAGTAGGAAGGTGCTTGCTACAAAAAATAATTCCAATAATGTAAAAAAACATCAAATAAATTACAGAAATAGATCTGGTATGAGCACTGTGTTTGCAAGACAAGCCACTGGAGGCAGGTGGTTGGGGCTTGCTGGGAAGGAGCCACCTCAGCCCCTCACTGCTGCAGGCGTGTGGGGAGCTGCCGTCCGTGTGCCCCTCGCCAGAACTTCCCCTTGCCCAGTGCCATCCCCCTTTGTGCCCCCACAGGGACGTACTGACCCTGAGGGCTCCAGCATGGCTTCCCCAAAATATCTGGGCACGTGGGCAGGGAGCTCCCCAGGCCTGCCTGTGCTGGGAGCAGGCATCAAGCACACGGAGAGCAGAGTCCAGCTCTGGATTCAGGCATTCGGTGCCGTGGCTCCTGCTGGTGCTTGCAGGGAGGTGCTCATTATATAATAGCTGGTGGTTGATTAATATGCTGTGAGTCAGAAGCGCCAGGGTATTTTAGCTTTCTCTAGTTGCTATGGAAACGTTATTTTAACAAATAGCTTTTTAATATTTAATTAAAACTCAGCTTTTGGCAAGCTGGAGTAAGAACTATTAACAATTACTACTACAAAAGGTTAGCAGTGAAGTGTATTCCAGAGCCACGTTTTTTTTTGGTTGAGTCCATGTCATGTGTCCCCCACTCTGATCTGTCAGCTTCAAAAAAATTAAAAAAAAAAAAAAAGGCAAACAAGTAAAAAAATCACTAATTTATTGGTTGTGAGAAATGTATTCTTGTTCCTAAGACACAAAGCAAGTGTAATGCAAATCTGCAGTTCCTCTTCACAATTGAAGGTTGTCACTTCTTTCAATGTACAGTGCCAAGGCAGCGCTGTAAGGACGAAGCAGTGTGATAGCGTTTATTAATTGCTGCTGTATCACTGGTGTTCCTTCTTCTGCCTTTGCCTCCTGAATGAGATCATTCCTGTTTTGTTTGCTTCGTGTTCCCTCTGTGTCAGGTTGGATGCTTTTCCCTCACCAGCTTGTGGAGGAGGCTGGTGCTGTGTCCGGATCAGGCTCTGGACAGATTCCTAGTCTTTTTTTAGGTGAGCTCCTCTGCTCCCTGATACCAAATGATTCTGCAACGGAGACAAATGAACAGAGAACTCAGTCTCCAGAGAAAAATAAATATTTAACAGCTCTTTGTAAATAACCTTTATTTATAGAACAGTTTCAGGTTCTATCATGCTTGGTAAATGGAGATACTTTTTATGCAAGAGTTCTGCCTTGAGGGACTCAGTGGATGCTTAATGTCGTCTGTGATATAATAATGAAATAAATGTGTCGCTCTCATGGGATTCCCTTCCAGCCCCTATGTCCTGTGATTAACTTCAATATTGCACACTTTGTCTCTATTCACATCACATTCCTTAATATTGTACTGAAACCTTATTTGGAAGGTAACACCTTTATTTCCTGAGGGGAGGGGAAGGATGTTGAGCATTTTGACTTACACAGATGGGTCTGAGGCTATATGTACCTCCATCATGTATCAGTATGGTGGCTGGCCAAGACCCGGGAGTTCATGAGCTCAGCCTCTCACTCTCAGAGAGTTTGGGATAGTGCTGTTATCCCATTTTATAAATGAGGGATACCTGGACAGATGGGTTAGGATGTGTTTCACCCCAGCTCCCTATAAGCAGTTATTCTATAGTAGCTGTCTCACTACTTACAGCATCAGTTGGAAGACTGCACATTTCCAGAGGTGTTTCACCCTGCTTTAGAACAGATGTTTGATGCAGGTCACAGGTGCAGCCCTCAGAATTGTCTGTCTCTCCCCGTTTAACTCTGAGCCATAAACTAGATGGGGAGGCGGTTGACAAGAGGAATGCCACCCTGACCACAGATGATCTATACAGTTTCTATAGGTGGTCCATAACAGTGTTGCAGGCTGCAGGATGTCCTTGCTTGTCACACTGCTCTGGTCACACAGTGCCAGGTGCCCCTTCCAAAGCAGCACAGCTAATCTCTGCTACATATTGCTGACAGCTGGGCATCTGGGATTTAACAACTTGGAAGGAGATGCAAAACCAGTCCCCAGGCATGTAAACTAAGGTGCTAAAGATTTGTCTAAACCCTTCTAGCAAGCCAGGACAAGAATTAAAGCTTTCCTTCCTGTTTACACTGAAGGAGTGTTGTCATGACCAAAATTAGAGTGATAATGTTATTGCTGCAGTAATACAGCAAGCAGTATGGGTATGTTAGGCCATTCTTTAAAAAATCCTTCTGAGTTGCATCCCATACTTCTTGCTCAGTTCTTTGATATCTTTTTAAACCTCTCTGCTAGCTGATGGCAACCTCAACAAATCCAGAGGTGATCCCAGGATGTGGCGGGAGCTGTGATGGAAGCAGGGTCTCTGGGTGGACAGTGACAGCCACAGAGCAGCACCTGCTTGCAGCCAACTGTGTCAGCTGCTGCTTCCTGAGAGGTCTGGGAAGGAATCCTTTTTATTTTCTACCACCAAGGACCTGAAACTGCAAAAACCAAATTTTAGCGTTTCCCTAGCGAACGTGGGTCTCCATGGGGCTTGCGAGGCAGCAGCCAGGACAGGCTTTGCAAAGGGATGGTGGGAGGTCCTGCCGTGCTGGAGGGGCAGCGTGAGGTGGGGACAGGCAGAGGCTGTCGTGGGGGAAGCTGACAGGCAGATGGATGAAGCTGGCATTACCAGTGGAGTAGAGGAGGTGGGTGCTGCTATGTTAGCAGATGTGATCAGGCTACCTCAGAGGGACAAGGGGGGCTGAGTGGTTTGAACCAAATGCCCTGACCAAAGAGAACTTGTGGAACTGTTCCTTGGGAGGAGATGGGAAGGGTTTTGTTGATGGTGACTGGCAAGGGCAGAGGTCTGAGCAGTGATGCTTTTGAATATCAAAAGGTGGTGGGTTAAGTAGCTGAAGTGGGAATTGTTATGAGAAGGTACAGAAATAACATTTCTACCTGAAATTTTCATCATATGGCCAAATTTTGCAAAGAAAGCAGAGAAAAATGCTGCATAATAGCAGTCCTACTTGGGCTACATGCTGAGAGAAATGCTCCCAGGTTATGGGTGAGAGAGATGTGGCTGATAGCCAAAATACTGACAGTACAGCAGATGCGGGAGCAGGGAAGGTCAGGAGCTCTGCTTTCCCTGTCCCTGAGCAGAGGTGATGCAGAGGTGAGCAGTGGGCTGTTGGGCAGGGACGGCTGTGCCAGGAGTCTGTGTGGTGGAGCAGACCTGGTGCTGAGTGATTTGGAGGAGTCCCTGATGCATAATGCTCCTGAGTGCTGTGATGGGTGGCAGATCTAGGTAGTCAGATCTGCCCTGGAAAGCTGTTCCCAAGGAGGGAAATCGGGTTCATCAGGAGGGGGAGAAAAAGTAGAAAATGGGAGCCTGTATTTCTGTTTGGGTAGATGTGCACTGGAGTTGTACTGGAAAAGCTGAAATGTGATTTATAAATGCTCCATCAACTTACTGTATGGGTGTAATGTGCTATACGGATTTTCAATTTACAGTAATTTGGGACTTGCATATGTAGTCTGGAGAAATATGACATGCACTCAGGCAGGTCTGACTTTCCCACCCCTGAGGATAAGGGTGGATCCATACTGGCAGAAAGCCCTGTGTGGGAGCAAAGGGCACATCTTGCCCAAGTGAGTGCTCAGAGATACTGCAGTAACAAGGACTCTCCCAAAATGAAGCCCAAGGGTCGTGGGGTTTTGTTTTGGTTTGGTTTTTTTTATGGTGGTTTGGGATCCATGTACAGACCCTGCATTGCAAGTCTGTGACCTGTCGCAAATCCCCACGTAACCAAGCATGGGGTCTTCTCCCCTCACTTGAACCCTCATTCCCTCCACTTAAAGCTAAACCAGGCTTTGCTAGCTTTCCTCTTCACTGGTCCCAGTGGATTTAAAAGGTACACTGCTACTTCCGTGTCTGCCTGATAAGCAAGAACATCAAGGGATAGAATAGAGTTCAGTGAATCGAAGAGAGAGAGATTGGAAGTGACAAAAATTGCAATGAACTTTCCTGGAGCTTTCCATCTCCACCTGTTCCAGACCTTTCCTTTTTTTTGCTACCATCAGTAGTTTTTGGTAGTGTTGTTTTCTCAGCGGCTGCTCACTTGTGGAGATGTCTGTTGGAAATCAGGAGCCCGATGTCTTGAAAGCGGGAGCACTTGGACCTGTGAGTCTGCTTGTGTGTGGGATAAAGTGCTCCTGTCTCCTAACGCAGCAAATGCAGTGGGGTTATCGCATGCTTTGCATCACCAACAGTTTCACACAAAACAGCTGTGATATTTGTATGGGTAATTTGTGCTTAGTCCCAGTTTTGCTGTTAGTGGCATTAGGGTAGAGCATCCCATAGGCACTGAGCACAGTAGTGGTCTCTGAGTTGACTCAGTTTTCATTGTCAACATTAGTTATGACTCAGGTATAAACAGTCTGGCACGTTTCCTGTCTGCAGTTCTCCAAGTACACTCTTCTGCTTGCGTGCCTCAAACCAGACTGTCGCTGTGTTTGCCACGCTCTGAAATCCAGGCAGGCTTGCAACAGATGAATCAAACCCCGCAGTGCTGGGGCAGCTGCATTTCAGATGCTGCTGTGAGTGTGTGTAGGGAAGGGCGAGGAGGGGGTGGAATGCTTGGGAAGAGCACCTACTACAGGAGGAGACTCGAGCTCCAGTAGGACAGGAAATGGCCTTGCATTTATTGTCTTTGTTATTAATATTGGATTAAAATGTGTTTTATGTTATTTATATCATATATGTAATTGTATCTAGTGAGTATATATTAGCTATTATATACTATGTGAATGCGAAGAGGAACTGCTTTTTTTTTTTAGTTCTGCTATAAAGCATTCAGTGGGTTCCCATATTGATGTGACCTTGCTGTCCTGTTCAGGAAATTTTCCTGTTTGACCATCCAGGATTTGCTCCGGCAGTTGCACCCACAGCACCTGAGCCAGGACCGAAGCCCTTTCACCTTGGGTGGTTCCAGTGGGCCAAGGGGTGCCTCGCTTGCCTCCCTACACTCAGACAGTCAGACCAGGCTTCCTTACCAGCTCAACCCAGGCTTTCCCATAGCAGAATCTCAGATATCTGGATTCTTAAAATAATCGTTGTGCAATAACAGAATAACACCTTGAACTGGTGCCTCCGGAGGTGGGACCCCAAACAAAGGAATCCTTGGGCTTTTACATCCTCACAGTCTATGTGCATGAAAGTCTGGGCGCTTCCTGCTGAGTTTTTGGCTCCTGCTGTATCTCTGAGTATCAGGTCACCTGGTTGCACACGGGTCCTCTGTGCCCTTTGTTGTGCAAAGGGTCGGTGCCAGCTCTTGCCTCGGGCTCTCTCCACCCGGAGCTCAAATCTGCAGCTCCGCTGAATGCATTCCTTAACATCTTCAGTGGTTTTACCTTCAGTAAAAGAGCCCTCTGAGTGGCCATGGACAGGCCATCCCTCTGATACTGGAGGAGTGCAGAGAAGAAGCAGCTGTCTTCTTTGATGTTGCTACTGCTGGAGTCAGTAGCAAAATTTCAGGGGACTTCAATGAGCCAGGATCAGCCCTCTAAAAATACTCCCAAGGCACTAGGGGAAAGCATTTGTGAGTAGGTGAGAAGCAATCCTTATGTGCCTGTGGGCTGGAAGGGAGCACAGCCTTATTAATAAGTGTTGCTTCTTTATGAATACGTTTCTTTTGGTGCATGTTATCAAAAGGAAAGAAATTTCTGCAGCGGTAGCGGAACATGTAGGGCTGTCTGTGGCAGCAGTAAGTTTTGATCTGTTACTGTAGAAATTCCGCCACTTTTTTGTAAGAGAAGATCCAAAAGCACCTTCCTTTGCTGTCTGTGAAAATCTGAAGGGTGCATTTTGTGCATGTCATGAGGATCTCTGAGCATCTCTTTCCAGCTGAGTCTGGATGAGTAATTGTGTCATTTGGACAAACTCCTGACGCATACATTAGCCTCGTGCTAGCCCTGACTGCCGGAGGTGGCAGTGAAATCAGAGGTACACCCTGTGTGTTAAAAGCAGGGTAAAGCTTCCAGAGCCTGCCATAACTTACATCACCTTTGGGGATTCCTAAGAGTGGTTTTGAACCTAGGAAGACAGGGTAGGCTGGGGGTCAGGTTTGCATCCCTTGGCATGTGATATGTGCCCATGGTGGTGGCATTGGCAAGCATGAGGGGATGGTGGTGCTCATCTCTTTTCCCAGCAGAGAACAGCTTCAATGTGTCCTTTAAGCCTGAAGCTAACCAGGAAAAAAACCCTTGTGCTCAGCCCCTGGGATGGCCCCAGCACTGCTCTCCAGCTGTGATATATCTGGTACACATGAAGCTGTGCACTCAGGGACAGGATAAATGGAGAGGAGGGAGATGGTGACCTCCAAACAGCTGCAGTGGTGGCAGAGGGGAAGGAAATGGTGATTTAGCTGCACTTGGTTGGAGGGGTAGGTGACTCC
The DNA here is from genome assembly GCA_013397755.1 of Cnemophilus loriae. Taxonomy (NCBI): domain Eukaryota; kingdom Metazoa; phylum Chordata; class Aves; order Passeriformes; family Corvidae; genus Cnemophilus; species Cnemophilus loriae. The sequence continues at coordinate 617,965 of VZTF01005570.1, forward strand.
AGAGAGCATTTAAATTGCAAAACAAGTAGAAGGTATTCTGAGGGTTTCATAAGCTAGCTACAAAAGTAATAGACGTGAAAAAAATCTCATTTATAAGGGTGGGGAGTTTCAAGGCTGCATCTCTCAGCAGCATCCCAGGGTTAGGAGAGCCATGTGATCATTCCAGTATCTTAGTTTGCTTCAGGCTCATGGAGGCTTGGTTTCATACCTGTCCAGCACCTCTCTCTTCTTGTCCTTCCATACTCTCCTTGCCTAGAAATGCTGGGTCTGTGAGAGGAGGTTTATTGTACCACTGCCAGTGACTGGGGCTTCCCACTTAGCAAGTAAAAAAAAAAACCACAACAAAGCAACTGGTAGGTATAGCTGGTGAATTACCCCTGCAAATCACAGTCCCTGCTTCTGACACCTGGCTTCTGCAACGCATCACTTGTCTGCCAGCAAACACATAGCTGTGCCCAACAGATGTCTGAGACCTGGTAACTGTGGCTTCTCCTCCTCAATCTGTGTGCTGTGCTCTGGGATATGTCAGGGCAATGGACCACTGGGCTCAGGTGTTGTGTCCTCTACCCTGGCTGCTGAAACACATCACTAAATTTAGTGGTGGTAACATCATCACAATGAGCTCTGAGCAATGTGCACCATGGACAGCACAACTCTGCAGTTTTCCAGAAGTTGTTCCTTTTCAAGACCCCTTCTCAACACCCTGAGCACCGAGGTGATGTTATACAGACTAACTGCTGACTGAATGTCTCCTTTAATATGTGCTCCTTTTGTATTACTTTGAAATGCCAGAATTTTGCAAGAAATGAGATTTCAAATGTCTCAGCTCTTGGCCTCTGCAGTGCATGTTTGTGGCCTCATGGTCATGGTGTAGTGTCTGCTCAGGTGGAGGCTCCTGGGCTGTGTATTGAGTGTGCTCACGTGTTGTGCCATCGCACAGCTGTGCAGCACCAGGTCTTTTGGGGAGAAACCACCCTCTTCTGTGCAGCCTCCTTGGTCGCTGTCAGTCGGTTTGCTTTTCAGAGGACTCTAGCAGGATTAAGCTTGCTGGCACTGTCTGACAGCACTCTGTGCCTCTGCTCTTCCTCAAACACTCAGCCTTGAGAACTCTGAAAGGCTGCACAGCCCTGGGTCACCTCACAGGAAACAGAGGTGTTCAAAGAGCTGGTGTAATTAGCTGCACTTTCCTTTTCCGCTGCTCCCGAATCTGCTTGAGCCAAGGAGCCAGCCATCCCGCTTGCTGGCCAGGGCATTCTGAAAAGACCTCACTGTGTGTCCTGGGGCTTTCCCTGGCCCTTGCTGCTGGTGGGAAACTCGGATAGGATGGCAGCACAGACCCAGATAACGCTGGAGATTTGAGTACAGAACACGAAGGAAAATCAGGTTGTGTCTGCTTTACAAAGGCTAGATTTTATTCCAGGCAATTGGAAGCTGGAGGTGGGAGGGCTTTGTATTCCTGTGAGTGAATTTGGTGAGTTGTTTTTTGTTGTTGGTTTTTTTTTTTAACTTGATCAAAAAGGTGGCTGACAGCATGGCTAGATCCATACATGCTGCCAGTCTGTGCATCCTTCCCTGTGTGGGTTACTGGAGGTGCCTGGTGTTCCTCTGCTGCTCCTTATCTCCTTCTCCAAGACCCTTCTCAGCAGAGGCCGGGTGCCAGACTGATCTATGCACCTTCAGCACAGCAGCGATTAACCCAAAGTGAGCTGTGTTTTGTAGGAAGTCCAGGAGGGTGGTCTTCCCTTTGTAAAGGTTGGTGTCATTCTGGTGGATACCACTTGCTCTTTGCCCTCTGCAGGGTACAAGCACACTCAGCTCATTGCCTGAAGGGTTTGAGTAAAATCTGTCTGCCTGCATGAGTTTAAATTTGTTTGGTTTAACCCTAAAACAGATTTGCCTGGAAGGGCCTATTGTCAGAGACAGTAATTCTTGGTGTTGCTTGTTGCTCCTGAGCTACCAATTGTAGAACATCTAGCTCGTTGCTCAAAATTGCTATTTTTACCATAGTATTAGCAGAGAGTTTTGAAGTATATTGACTGGTGAAGACAGCAATATTTAACACCTTTTCTTTTTTTTTTTAACCTTCAAAGCAATTTATAACCAATAGTCCTTCTGACTTCTATGTTAGCAGGGACATAGTGTGTAAACTCTTTGGGACAAGGAGTGGGGCTTGTTTGGGTTTGTAGCAGTGACATTGTGATGGGAGAAAAACTGTTGATCTGGGTAAACCTTCTTGCTATAGAAATCCTGCCTAGGAATCACACAGAGAAATGACTTCGCATGAATAACTCAAAAATGCTGGGGAAGGTATTAGGATTGGGATGATTTAGTGCAGTTAAACGATGTCCTGTCTTTCTCTAATTTAGATGAAGTAGTTTTATCTGTCTTGGAGGGGCGGTGTGTTCTTTTCTTGTTTAAAGTTCCAGAAATCTACATGGGAGATCTTAAAATTGGATGAGTACTGTGTGAAGGCATTTCTGAGTTAAGTTGTAACCTGAAGCATAAGAAAAAGGTTTTCTTAACTCGTTGTATTAGTAAAATATATTTGAACCAGTGTTGCATGTCATTAAATATATGGTGAATCACATCTGACAGATGTGCCAAAAAGAGTCTGAGATAATGTGGCCAAAATGTCGTGCAGTAACAATATTCACATAAGAGAGTAATTTCCTGGAATATAATCCTCAGGGATTGTAAAATTAAATTTGAAAATGTATCCCCATTTCTATCTTGCCCCTTTTAAAGTAAAACCACGGGAAACTGTTAACCCCTTGGTTGTTGTTCCAGCAGCTTGTGAAGATTAATCTTCTCGTTGGGGCTCAAGTGCCTTTTTCCTGCCCCAGCTTCACATGCCAAGGACAAAGTGAATCCCTGCACCATCCATTGTAGCACACGCTTGTGCTGCACGTGGTGGAGGTTCCCCATAGAGAAATGAATGTTTTCTGCTTTGTTCTTCAGGTCTGCCAGCTGTTTTTGAAGTCTTCAAGTTTCCTGAAACAGTGACCATTTTGGGAAATACCACTGCTGCATATCAATGGGCAGAAAAAGTCTGGGCTTGTTTTGGGCGTATTTAGGATATGTTCAACTAGAAGGCATTGCATGTAGTTAAGTGTGTAGGGAACTGGTGCTGGCACTAATGGTGGTGTTCTCCAGGGATCTTTTACACCTCTAGAGAATGTATAATCTAATTATGGCAACCTATCCTAAAACTGTGGTAATTAAACTTAAGAGATTACTGAGACTGTAGGATATGGTTTTCTGAGTTAGGTTCCAAACCTGTCTGTCTCTAATCCATGTTTTAAACATTGACTTCAACTTCTAACTAATCTTCTTTAACTTCCACTGTGTTAGTCAAGCAGCTAACTGGGAACTCTTGCAGGCTGCAGTTAGTTTGCACAATCCTTATTGAATTAGGTTGGAAAAGCACTGGGCAATTTGAAAGAAAAGCAGAATATGGAATCGTGATCTTTCCTTTTTATGTAGACTTTTCGAAGGAGGAAGACTGTGATGTCTTCATGTGAATCATCAAATGACTAATGGAAATACAGGAAAAAATGTGTTTTGTCATTGCTGCCTTGACCGGTGTTCTGAGTTGAGATGGGCTTGCCAGGAGGTTGGGCTAAAAACTGGGCAGGAGTGAGGGGCATTGCAGTTCCTGTGCATTTGGCATGGCAGAAGAAAGCCTGGAGTCCCTGACCAGGGCTCTGCTGGTAAAGGCGAGCTGCCCCTGCCTGGTGGGATTCAACAGCCACAAGGCTGGCCATTTGAGCTAAACTCAGAAGGACTTCAGGAGGCTGAGGGCAAAGTTGTTTCTTCTTCATTCTCCTCTTCCCTTCCTCTCCAAGCCCTTCTAGCCCTTTGTTGCTGATGATTTCTTTCTCTCTCTCTTCTAAGCAACCCCAAGACCAGTAGAGGTGCAACCCAACACCTGCTGTTTTCATCATCTGCCTACAAATTGCCCTTTCCCTCAGGAAAACCCATCAAAATATCCATGTGCACACACACACACAAAACAAACTTACAGTCCCACCAGGATAAATGCTGTATTAAAATTGCACATGCATCACCCATCATCAGAGCTCTGGTTTAAGCAGGGCAGATGGAAAATGCCCTGCTGACCTAATGCCCATTAAAAAAAAAATCTGTACCTAGTGTCAATGGCCTGCTTTCTTCTTTCCCTTTCTTTCCTTTTCTTATCATTTCTGTGCCTTCTCTTCTGAAGAAGTTCAGTGCCACATTAAAGAGATTACAGGTTCTTTTCATCTTGCCTCTTCTTTTCCCCCCAATTTTACTTCTTCCCAGCAAGCCTCAGGGTTTTTTTGGTTTGGTTTTTTTCCTTTTCTTTTTTTTTTTTTTTTTCTTATAAAGCAATTGATTTGTAGCTCTCCTACCTGCTGGGAAAGATTGACCTGCTACTGAGCATCTTCAGACAGCCTTTCTTATGAGTCACTTGGGACTGAAAGCAAGCAGAGGGCCAGGTTGAAAGGTGTTTCTTTCCTGATGCTATTTACACTCTAAGGAAATAGTGATGGCATGTGCTGGTTTTATATAGCTTGATACATATTGTGTGTATATGTACCTGCATCTTGAAATAGGGTTGTTCAGAGAGAAAAGACTTTTTTTTTTCCTCAACCAACACCCTCTTGATTTCTCCAAATCTGAATGAAATCTGAATGCACTTTTTTTCTTCACTCTTTCTCTCAATGTGCTTTTGGTGGATTTTTACTGTGCAGTTTTGCTTTCACAAGTTTCAGTCTGTGCTTTGTTTCCTCTGAAACATGAGGTGTGGATTCCATCTGGAAACATTTCAGTGGGTCATATAATTGGTGGTTCTCTTCCTTTGCTGCCTTGGTCTCTCTGTGCACGTCTGTGGTAGGGGATATGAGGAGAGCAGCTGAGCTACCATGCAAGAAATGCATGAGGAAGGATGCCTCTCACCTCGCTTCTGTTTGGCGCAAACTTGATGGACCATGGAGGCTATTTTGTTGTTCAGCATCTAAAGCCTGAAAAGATATTTCAGGGCAGTCTGGACAGGGTTGCCTTTTTTTTTTTTTTCCTCCTCCAGTTCCTGCCATCTTGATACCAACACTAAATTGTTTCGCCTTCAAAGGAACAAACCTGACATGCCAGAATGGTTGTTCTTCATCCTTTCTAAAGGATGTGAATCAGCCAGTGCTGAATTTCCTCAGAAACATCTTCTGCTTTCATGTGTTGGTCTGAAAACACTGACCTCAGCAGCTGGGCTGATTTATTCCACAAAAGGAGGAAAATCTGTCTATTCTTATTTGAATTCAGTTTTAAAAGAATAAGATCTAGAATTAAAAGCAAATGATGAGAAAAAAACAGGCCCTTTTAAAATTTGTTTTCTTATACCTGATATTAAGGCTGTTTTCTCACTTGTTCATGCAACAGCTAAGGCCAAGTTCCACGGACGTTGCCCTTGAAGTCTTTTAGTTAGTGTCACCTTTCATCATTAGGGAGCAGCCAGAGATGCCACGTTTGAACCTTGGAGAGTGACAAAAGATACCAGTGAGGATTTACACACTGGCCCTGCTCTGAAGATGAATCAAATGTGGGGTGACCCATCCTGTCTCGTTTCTCCTGTCCCTTCTTGTCTGGGGGCGGTTTGGATGCAATTAACTGATGTGAACTGCCAGTATTTGGAGAGGAGGGGTTTGAGCCGATTTCAGCAGCCGGATCCAATTTCTCAGCAGTGTTGTGTACAGTTGGGCTGTGTTTCATCATATTCACTTTATTAAAATAAGTGTTACAAGAGGACTGCTCAGTGACTGAGTGAGGATTTTCCATTGCAGGCTCTGCAGCCTTTTCCTGCTTCCTGGCTCTCTTTCCTCCTCTTGCAGTACCGCACGTGGGAAAACTGCTTTAGAAATCATCTTTTTTTTCAAAAAGGCAGCAGAGGCCCATGGCCTGCATGAGCAGGATGGGATTTTAAGGATTTCTTGTTTGTTCCCCCTCTCTCCCCTCTGATTTTTACTCTTTAATTTACTGTTGTGAGTCCACAGGACATACCAGGGAAACAGAATGCATTGGGCCGTGTGTGGCCCAATTCTCCTCCAAGCCCAAAGCAGCCCTTCCCTGCAAGGACTGCCTCTCTGAAGTATTTCTAGAGACCACACAAGTCAGGAACTGCGTGAACAGTTTGTCTGCTTTCTTCTGCCTAAGCTTCCTTCACTCCGTGAACGTTTTGGTTAGGGTAGAGAAGACAAAAAGAGTTGGAAGAGAAGCAGATCACTTCCACAAGGCAAAGAAGTCATGAAGAGAAGAGGAACTTTGGGGAGAAAAGACAAAAGTAATTCAATAATTAATTTCTTTTTCTTGGGCTCTTCTTTCAGGTGAGAAGCATGCAGTAAGTCTTGACCTAGTTCCCTGGATATCACAAAAGTCTTGAGGTAGGAATTGCTTCAGGAAACCTTCATGGGCGAGTGTTTGCTTGCCTGAAGGCAGCTGATCTGCTGGAACTGAAGCTCTCCACATAAGCGTGTGTTTTGTCAATGCTTTTGATGAGAAAGAGGTCCGAAACCCAGGCTAGATACGAGAGGTGACAGCTGATGAATGCTCCTCTCAGATCTGGTTTCAAGTCTCTGCCATCTCCAGCCTTACTGATGGCACTATTGTTTGTCCCCTTTCCCACTTCTTACTTGGATTTTGGAGTCAGGTGACTTCAAATAATAGCATCAGCTCTCGCTGTGGAAAGTGGTTTTTCCTAAACTTCAGAAACCGCTGTGTAGTTAAACTTTCGTGTAAAGCTTCAGGAGAAATAGCCCAGGACCGCTCCAGTCTGGGTCATCATAGTGCTTAAGGCGTCCTTGCAGGTGATAAGACAGGGAGGGAGTGCTTCTGAGATGAGGGGGAAGGGAGGAAGTCCTGGGGAACTGGCTGAGTCAATTTTGGATTGCCCATAGTTACACAAGAGGTTTGGCTACATGGCTAGCTTGAGGACTAGCCAAAGACAAGGTCTTAGCTCCCCTGTGTCTGGGGATGCTCAGTTGCTGAAGTATTCATTAAAGAGCATGGGGGGGAGCATGTTTTGAAGGAAAATGTGTAGTTGCACAGACAAGCTTGAGAGCCTCGTTGGTGTCTAGCTGGTCCTAGCAGAACATCAGGGAGCTCGTGGGTGCCCTGCCTGCCTGCCCTCCACACTGGCTGGGCTGCCCACAGCAGTGGCAGGTCTGCCTGTCCTCCGAAAGGAGATGCCCTCAGTGAGCATCCTGCTGTTGCGTGTGGAGACCATCTGAGAGCATGGCCCAGTTGCCTTAATTCCACTCCCTTCTGGTGTGGAGAACAATTTTGGGACTACAGAGGTAGTACTTAATGCTGTTTAGGAAACAAAATACATTGATTGGGCTTTACAAAGCAAGCAAACCTACCAACCTGCAAATGACCGAGCAGCTGGTTAACAGCTGGAGCTACGACACGTTTCAGCAGTGAGGCTGTGGACGTGCTGCCTTTCCCCAGTGTATTTGGTTCCCAGAGGTGACAGGATTGCCAGGATGGCAGCGACAGCCGGAGCTTTTTAGCAGGCTCTTTCCCTGCCCTCCTTCACTGTGCAGCGAAGTCTGTGGAGAAAAGCATGCTTGGTGCTGGTGGGTTGCCATGGAAAAAACTGCCACGTCGCACAGAGTTCATAGTGGAGTGTTTGGTGGCTGTTTCTTTTCGAGAGGAGAATTTTCGCAAACGTTATAAAACCGGATGACCATCTAAATTAGCGTAAGCTGGTCACAGAATCAGTGTCTCTTGAAATTATATCATTAAGGATTTTTTTGTTGTTGTTCCTTCCCTTGGAAGGAGCATACGTGTTTTGGCAAACAAATACTGAATATTAGTGTCGCACTGGATTTTGATGACTGGATGGTTAGAGCCTGTTTTGCAGCTCTGAGGAGAGAGCAGGAAGGAGGAGGAGGGTTTGCTAGAGAGGGTGGGGGTGAACATAAGCCCTGGGCACACTGCTGCAGGCCTGGTCCTGGCATCCCAGGAACAGGAGGAGAAGAAACCAAGTTCTAAAAAATTCTTGAAAAAAAGATTTGAACAAATACCCTTCAGTGAGAAACTGTTTTATGGAGCAGTTCTCCTCCTTTTCTGCATTTCTCAAGTATTGCTCAAGCATCATTGTTACAATTTCTTCATCTGGAGGAGCTATGAAGTAGCCCTAGGGGGAATCCAAGCACCAGGGAGACAGAGAGGCTGATGCCTGCGCTGACTCCAGCTCTGAGCCAGAGCTGGGAATAGTGAGTATGCTGGGATTAAAACATGTGGGAGGAGATGGGAGGAGGGAACTGCTAAGCATACTTGGTCACGCTTAGGTGTTCCAATGGCAAACTCTTCCACTGGTTAGAAATAAATGAATGGGAGGTTTAGCCAGTTCTGTTGTTATTGTTGTTGTTTTCCTTGGCATTTTATTCCTCAGTATAGTAATAACTTCTCCATGTGAAACACGGTTCCTTTTGTAAGGCTTGGGATTATAAGGGGTGTTCCAGGGGTGTTTTGTGCCAAAGCATCCAGGCTGTGGATGGTCTAGATCAAACTCAGTTATGAAAGTAGGAACTGGTTTGATCAGCATCCCTCAGTGCTTAAAATGAGAAGTAGAAGAAACAAAACATGTCCTTCTTTGTGGCATGTGCTGTGGAAAAAGTCTCCAAAGGCATGGATTGTGCTAATCTGATTGTATTTACAACTGTGTCAATTCCTACTATTTTTTAATACGTATCAGGTCTTACAAAACTTCATTTACTTCCAAAGAGCCTTTTCACTCTCTTCCACTGTATATTTCCAGAAGAATCCCTGGTTGTTTTGAATTGGGATATTAAATAGTTTGTGAATGATTCAGTAATATTTCCTCTTTATATTTCCAGAGTGAAATGAAAATGCAGAGACATTTGCATCCTGCTAAATCCCACTTTTTTCCAGCAGCATAGTGTTGGAGTGTGCTCATCCTCTGTCCCCTACATCCCAAGTTGGCATGCTTTCCTAGAGCTCCAAGATGCTGGCAGCTCCTGGCCTGGCCTAGGGACCCTCATTTCAAGGGCCAGTTGAGGGAAAGGTGGGACAGGCTGAATTCAGAGCTGCTGCATTGAAAAAAAAGTTGTATATACATGCACACACAGGCTGGCAGATCAAACACAGAGAAATGTTGCACAAAGGAATCACATGTTGTTAGATGAGATCAGATCAGCCTTCCAAGTTTCTGGCCTCTTGAAGACAAGAATATACCTGGAAATTGGAGAGCCGTATGTTCAGGTGGTCTTGTAGTATCCGGGTGGAAAAAGTTGTGCAGAGAGACTGAGGGCAGGGCTCTGGCAGTTGCTCAGACTCGTCCTTGCAGGTCTGGTTAGAGTTCACCGTGACTGAAGGCTCGAAAAGCAGTGACAGCTCCCCTGTCTCCACTGGCCTGCAGCACTAGATATGGGAGAAGAATCTCGTGCTGGGGAGGGAGACAGTGTTTGGGGTTGTGGGTTGCAGTCACTGGGGGAGTGTTTCTAACCCAGCTAGGGAAACCCAGCTCTGTGTGACAAGGGGGAAGGACTGCATTGTGTGCTCAGCTTCTGGCACGGACAAAGGTCCTCTGTGGCCGTGCCAAATTCTCCCAGCAGCAAAACTGTTACTGTGCACAGAGGGCAGTGGCTCTGCCCTGTGACAAACTGCGGCAGCCACGGGTGCTGCAGGGAGGAAGAGGAAGCTCGTTTGATCCCGTGATCTCCAGGGGAAAAATGGCGTTTGTGTGCCTGTCTGATAGGTGCCTATAGGGGCACTTAAACTGTACATACCCACCTGAAACCTCAGCATCCTGTGTGGCAAGACAGGCCTTTTCCCTATAAGTAAGCACAGTTTTGAAAGGCTTTCTAACTCTGTGGGTTTTGTTTGTTTTTTTGGGGGAGGTTAATTAAAAATTATAATCAGTGATTTTCCTAAGGAAAATAAATATTTGATTGGGAGCATATTTGTTGGACAACTGAAGAAATTAGAATGGTGTCACTTGGTGAATAACTTAAACTCCAAACAGCTTTTGATTTCACACTTCATAGGGTGTAGACATCTGGAACGTCAGTGATGCTTCAGCTGGCTTCTAGTTTCTGATGGCAGACAGTAGTTGGTGTCTTGGTCTTGTATTAGATGCCTTAAGTGCCCAGTAAGCTGAGGAGAGTGTTTTGTAATCTGCAGTGAAGGGAAAGCATGCAAATGTTTCAAAAGGATCTTGCTGGATTTGGTATTTATTGTCCCTCAGCCTCTTCTGTGGAACATGTGGTAGGTTCTCTGTCACACAGTTTATAGGATTACACTAAAACAAAGTGTTTTATATGTGTATGAGGGCTGGGTGCTTACTAAGAGAAGGAGAAATAATTAAATACACTTTGAAAACAAAGTGCTGAGGTAAAACTTGAAGGTAATAAGGCGGAAATTATGTGTAGGGGTGAGCTGAGTGGGAATTGCAAGAGATGAAGTACAGCAGATGTAGTGAAACAACTTCAACAAGCACAGGCAGAGCATGTGATTAAAATGACAGAAAGCAGTGTAACTAAGCATCTTTTAGATGGTCGCTTTTTCAGCATTTGACCTCAGAGCTGACTGAGGAACTGACCAAGGAATAATGTGATGCATGCCAGGAACGCTCAGCTTGTATCACCAACAAGCAGGAAAAAAATGTATGCTCTTGATTGAAAACGGTGTGGGTCAACTCATCTAGGGGCCTCCAGAGAGAGAGAAGAAAACAAGTGTATTGATGGTGTCCACAGACTTTGTGTGAGATGGGACTGTCACGAGAAGATCTCCATAACATGGGAACTCTCCCTAAAATACTTGGTTTTTCCAGAATTTTGGCAAAAAGTGGAAAGGGGAAGAGTTCTTGAACTGTAAGATTCAAGCAAAGGAAGACCAGGAGGAACCAGTGTGGTTTGCTAATGATATACTTTGCAGCAGCTGCAGAGGAAGGTAGCTTTTATTTTGTGTAAGGACAGGGGGAGGTTTAGCAACCTCAGCAGAGAAGCTTCTCTCTTGCATACATGCACCTGGCCCAATGAGTGATTTCTGAGAGAAGGCAGAAGAGTTCGGACCTTTTATCTTTATACTTTTGCTTCCTCCCATGAACCTCCTGGTGAAAGATGTGGTGGTTTTGTGAGTTTGGTGGTTTTTTGCTGGGACCTGATCTGAGAGTACCAGCTGCTTTTGCAGGGGCTGTTAAATGTTTTCCACTTGTGAGCTGGGAGGATAACCTGAATGTACTGCAAATTTGAGCAGTAACCAAAAACCTCAATGCAGTTTCCAGCCCTGCTGAAGACCTTGGGTAAGGCATGATTTTTGCACTCTGATACCTGGTTTTGGTGGCAGCAAGCTGTAAATTGGCTTGGCCATTTAGCAAAGCCTCTGCCATGCTCTCTTCATGCCTTAATTGCCCATTTGAGCAATGGGAATAATAGCAGTGCTTCAACTCACAAGCCTGCTGCGAGGATAGGTGTCTTAACAGCTGTAAAGCCTCTAAATATGGGACCAGCGGGATCCTCTGATCACCACGGGTCATTAACTATCTAAGGCAGACTCCTACATGAGGGCAAAGGACCTAAAAAAAATACTTGTTTTACATGGTGGGTGGAAGTCATGTCACTGCTTTTAGAGAAGAAAAGCCTCTAAATGTGGAACTTACGTTTTTCATGGTCTGATATAAAGGCCACTTTTGAAACAGCCTTTACTTTAAGCAAGTAGAGGACAACAAAAGGTAATGTAAAATGCAACAAGATGAGAGTGCGTGAAAATTATTTACAGCAAGATATTTGCAGTGGTCCTCAGTTGGACCAAATCTGCTTGTCACCAGGAAGCTGAAGAGGTCAGTCTGATGCAAAGCACTGCCTTTGCAATTCTCCCAAGCATCTCACTCCTCTCGACCAGCAGCAGCCAACTTTCCCACATGCTGCATTTTGTCTCTGTCTTGGCTAGGAGATTGGGGTCTGGCTATAGTAGTGAAAAAATTGTGTCAGGTTCAGGGAAGGAGATGTCTTTTCCTAGCAATGTCGGGGTTCATCAGTATCACAGGAATCTCCTGAATAGAGATCCAGGCTGGGAAACACATGTGCATCATCTGCCAGCACTTTAAGGTCATTCATCTGAATTTGTCTAGTGAGTGGGGGCCCAGACCTGGCTCTGGGCACAGGCAGCATGGGTGTCTGCAGCATGCTCCCCAGAGCCAGCATCTCTACTTGCATGGGGTCTGCTTGCACACGGCAAACAGAACATGGCATTTTGACGTGGGACGCCTGAGGTTTGCCTCCTCGCTTCAGCAGGTCACTGAACTGTGTGAGTTAGGCCAATAGCTGACTCTTGGTGTGCTTAAAATTGGAGCTGCCCTGAAGTGCCTTGGACATCGGATTTGTTTGGTATCCCCTGGCTGAGTTTGGAGGTCACTGGGTGTTCAGGTCCTGTGAACATTCGTGTGGCAGTTTCCAGGAGTGGTCTTGTTTTGGAAGAGGTGCGTCGAAATTCCTGCTTCTGGAAGTGTAGAGGTGAAACGTTTCCATTTCATCGCTGTGCAAGTATTCAGTGTGGTGGGCTTCAAGACACATCTTTGTACCCCCAAACCAGGCTTTTGGGCTGCTTCTTTCAACAGCATCTGGTACTGTAGCTCAAGAGTTTCCATTCAGGAAATGAATGTTTTTGGTTGTTACAGTTTATAAGCCAGACCTGATGCTTTAAAAGGCAAATTTACTGTGTATTGAAGCTTTTCCCAGTAGTGCAGAGGTTCAGACTGTGTAAGCAGTGTCAGGACAACTTGAAGCAATAGCTGTTGAGTTCACCAATGTGTAGGTGAGTGGATAGGGAAATGGGGACAGGAGAGAACAGCAGTGCTTGTGGGCCACAGGTAAAACCATCCTGTGGGAGGAGACATTCATTATGCTGCTCTGCTTGTAGCGTGTTATCCTCCAGTCTGTACTTCTCATTGGGGAATGTGAAGATACACGGAGAAGCCCTTGTGGGGGGAGGAAAGAGGTACAGTGATTCATCAGCTGTATAAATCACAAACCATCTGCGTTTTTCTAATACATTGTGAATGAGTCAAACGGGGAGCTGTGCAGATATAGACACACAGGTTACTAATGTTTTCTGTTAATTACTGAGCTCCTTCCTCTCTCTTGGGAGTTCATAGGCTCTTTTGGTGCTGCAGTTGTGGTGAATGAGGCTGATGGAAAGGCTGCTTCCCACATTGGACAAAGAGAGTTGGCCAGGCCTCCCATAGGTGTGTGTACTGCTTGTCTTGTTCAGACATGACATGCTGGTGACAGACATTTCTTCTCTTTTCTTTTTCCCTCAAATCTAAACATTTCTTATGTCACCAAAGTGGTCACCAAAACAGTCTTGCGGCCTCAGCCTTCTCTCTTTCCCCCCCATCAGGTCCTCTGGGCACTTTTTCCTGTTTCCTGCTGTGATGTGTGCCATGTACGTGTCAGAGCCAAGATGTGCGGGGCTCTAGGGGCTACTTCTTGAGAAGTGAAAGGTTTTGGTTTTTTTCTTTTTTTGAGAAACTTAGAGCTCATTTCTACCTTGCAGTCTTGTAAGAAGGACACCTAGAATGTGCCTGTGATTTTTACTTCGTTTTCTCCTTTGCAATTCACCCGCAAAAGTGTTTGAGTGCCTTGATAATTTTATTTGAAAAAAGTTGACACTCAGCTGACTAAAGGCAGGACGCTGTGGTTCTCAGAGCATAAAAATTTAAGAAGGGAGACAAGCTGTGTAAGAAGTACTAAAACGGGTAAACTTCTGCACTGTTGCTTAAGTTTTGTAAGCAAAGTAAAGAAATAGAATGTCTTGATTCTGTCACAGCTCGTGTTCTTTCTGCTTTGGAAGAATTTAACTTAGAGTGTCTCTATAGTAACGATAAATCTGGAGAGAAAATATGTAATAATATATAAAATATATAGTTACATTGGAAATGTGTACAGCTGTTTCTTGTCTAGGTGGCAGTTGTATGGAATGACAGATGACACGAAAGAGAAAGGGGACCAGATGTCGCTGTTAAGATATTTGATCTTTAAACAAATAAGAAATAATTACTAAAAATTGTTCTAAGCAAAGAATATTTATTTTAACATACCCACCCTATCCCAGAAAAAAAAATTGCTTTTAAAAGTGTGTCTAAAAAGAAGTTAAGCTGAACATTCTTACAGGATAAACTGGTTTTTTCCTGCATAAAATAAAAAATGGATACATCCAGGGTTTAACCCACCAAGCTGAAGGTAGTGTCTACAGATAATTTTTATTTTTGTATCTGTGAGTCTCTTGTCCTCCTACCACATGATGCTGGATAAAAACTCAATATGAAAAATTACTTATATGCAGTGACTTTAATTTAGTCCAATGATGAGAACTCAATGAGTTGCACAGTCAAGTAATTAAACTAATTAGAATGAATGTTTTTATAGCTTTTCTGTTTCTCTTGTAAGAAGTCTGTTGGTCTTTATTTCTCTCTTCTGAACATGCAAGTACCCATCCTAGGAGTAAACACTAAACGCACCGCTGATTAAAGGAGATAATTTTGCCAGGGTACATGACTAATATTTTGGAGCTTGCTGCCCCTGGAAGCCACCAATGGAGGGTGTTGGACAGAGGATCAGCCCCTCTGTGGGTGTTGAGAACACTGGCTGATGCATCTGACTGTATCTTGCATGGGTTGTTCATGCATCGTCTTGCTTGGAAGAGGTCAGTTTTTATTCCTCCTTCCCAAAGGAGAGAGCAAGGCCTCAGCAGGGCGTCCACTATCACCTTCTGGGTCCTGAGTGTGCACAGTCAGGTGCCACTGGGATTTGGGATCCTTTTGTGTCCCTGAGCGTCTGCGACTCCAGAGGAAGGCACCAGCTAACTCACGTGTTCAGCAGGGCATGGATGCACATGCCTCTGGCAGAAGCACACACTACAAATTAAAAAAGCTTTTCCCAGACTGCACCGACTTCACAAACTAGTGGGAGCTGCAGCGATTGCAGTTACCCACGTGTCCCATTTCATGTGCAAGCTGTGGGTTGCCAGCCCTTTTTCTGAAGGAGAAAGCAGTGTCTGGGAAGCAGGGAAACCTGGATTTTGTCCCCACCTTGGCACTCCAGTGCTCTTCCCCTCCTGCCTGTTGTTGCCCCATCTGCTCTGGTGTGCGCCCTCCTGGAGAAGGACCATCTCCTGACTACACTGAGATTAAGGCCACTGTTTAGGGTGGAATAAGTGACTGTTGCTGCAATATAAGTATTTTTTCAGGGCATGAACCAGTTTGTAAAGTGCAGTTTCTAATCAAGAGTAGATTTTTTTCAGAAAGCCAAAAAGCTAGTCGGGCCTAATCCAGTTTTTAGCAACTGAATTAAGCCTGCATTTAAAAAAGGGGGGAAAAAAGTACAAGCCAGTGATTGCAGATTGGTACTTACAATAGAAAATTCACAGCACGCAATGTTCAACTTCCCCTTTTCTGGGAAGGGGTTGGCCTCTTGTGTTCATACCACCATTTTCCCCACATCTTTGGCTTAGCAGCAGCTTGAATGAGAACATTTTAGTTCAAAAGAACAGCCTGTTAGCAGTGTACTCTGAAATAAGCCTATTGCATGGTGCTGCCACACAGCCTATTCTGGTGAAGCCTACAAAGGGTTTTTTTTTCCCCCCAAAATACCTGTGCTTTTCAGAGCAAGTTTTTCTATCTCTGCACAGTGGTCACATCACAGCTGAGCTCTTCATGTTAAGAGGCAGCTCTCATGTGATTAATTTCATCATGCAGTTCTCCAGGATTTTGTGCAACTGTTGGTGCCTTTTAAAAACCCTTTCATTCTACCCTCAGCCCACCAAAACTTCTGATTCTTGTGTTATCCATGTGTTTTTACAGAGTCTCTCAGAGACTGTGCTGTAGGGGGGGCAGGGCAGAGGTGGGATTTGCACTGGGTTTGCTTCTGCCCCCATTCATGTGTTGACATCCAGTTTCAGAGGATGTGTTGTTGGGGAGGTCAGGAGTCCCAGAAGTAGTTTGGTTTGCTGATCACCTTTGAAAGGTGTGAGTCTCTGATCCTTAAAAGAAAGAAAAATTATCAGTTGCTGCTTCCCTGTAGACAAATATTCATGGTCATGGCATGCTGTTACAGACATCTGTGTGAGAATTATTTTATAATTAGAAATGTCTGCACCAGCATATGCAAACTTTCAGTTTTATTTTTTCACATTTCTGCAAAAATTACTGCCATAACAATCTGTATACCTCCCCTTTAATTGGGATTTATTCAGCTTACAAAGAACTGTAGAAGTGTTGGAGGTCTGGGCTGGTCTGACTTAAATGCTGTTTTAAAAGCACTGCCCTAGTTCACAAAACCTGCCTTTCTTTCTGTGTGTTTTGTTTTTTTTTTTTTGGTAAATCATTACAGTCCCAATCTATCATGCAGGAATTATTTGCCCTGGTTTGCTTCCGCTTATTCTTCTGTAAGCAATTAAGCAATGTTTTTAAGTGTTTTATCACAGAGGAGAGCAACAGCATGTATTTTGCTGTGCTAGCTGATGTGCTTTTTGATATTGCTGTAGCAGCTGCATGCTGAAAACAGTTGTAAGGAAGGAAGAACATCACCCTAGGCATGTTCCTTTTTTTGCACCATGAAATGTGTATCTCCCCTCTCATGCTTGTATTTGTAGGAGAAAAATGTTACTGCACCTTCGTGGACTAACAGTAGATGGTCATGGGGGGCTTATGATGCTGTCAAGCAATATCAGTTAGTTTCTGCTCTGCTGTGAAGTCTATGAGCATGACTTCTGGGCAGCCACGCAGGTTGGAGTCGAGTGTTAAAATCCGAGACACTCAGAGGGACGCGGCATTTGTGTCCTGGGGGAGTCAGGGACCCACAGGCTTGGAAGGTTATGAGAGGAGATGGCTGAAGATACCCAGAAATGGACAGAGTCACTGAGGTCCATCACGGTGTGGTTGGTCACATGTCCTGGAAGGGGTGGCAAATTCTTCAGCTCAGGAAAAAGGGTGGTGCAGGTGATGTCTCTGCTTTAAAAGCAACCTGCAGTGTTTGCAAGGCGGTGCTCAGCAGGGCCTGGCTGATGTCCAAGGGCAGAGCACGGCATTTCTATTGAGGTTTGCTGAGACCCACTTGCTGTGAGATAAAGTGGGATGGTATTCCAAAAGAACCCAGAGACTGAACGATTTGTACCCAACAAGTCCTTGCTAGTGAGCTCTGTGCTGTGTACCTCCTCTGTTACTTCTGCTGCGTCCCCAAGCTGGGGAAGGGGCGTGGGAAAGCTGTAAGGATGAGTTTGTACCTTTGTGATATTAAATGTCACGTTCAGACAAGGGGAGGTGTGGGTGTTAAATTACAAGGGTGTAATTTGCTGTTGCTTGTCCTGTGTAGCAGAGAGGATGCTGTTTGTGGAGACTCCTAAGCAGTAAAGCAATAAAATATTTCCACCCTCTTCAAACATCAGCCAGCCCTTGCAAATGAGCACTGCTATATATTTCTGTGCTTATTTGCAGGTATCCTCATGCTGGTGGTTTTCCCACTGTTCATTTTCAAATGAGGCCAGGTGCTGGGAACTCTGCCAGCACAGGGCAGAGCAAACAATGCAGCAAGATGAAAAAATAAAGATTTTATTGGCAAATTACAAAAGTGTCTCTGAAGTGTTTGGGGTTTTTTTCTGTTTGTTTGTTTGTTTTTAAAAGTAAGGTTTATCTGTGAAAAGTAAAGATCCATTTGCACTGCCTGGGGGGTTCAACCTCTTTCAGCCTCTGTTTACTTCACTCCAGCCCTTGGCTGAAAGCAAGATGCAGCACAAAGCAGTGATAGTTCTGACACACTTTTTCCTTTCTGTTAAAAAAGGTTTTCTATGCTTTTTAATTAGACATGCCTTCAAATTTGGTTGTCTTTAGAAAGCCTTTTCCAGACTCAGTCATGTTTTGGGGTATGAAGGAAAACCAGCAGCATCTCACCCTGTCTCCCCCCTGCCCTACCACTTCCCCAGCCACAGCTTGCAGGGTTTTGAATGATGCTTTGTGCAACTGAGCTTTGTCCCAGGTGCCATAGGAAATTCCTGACCTACCACCACCTTGGAGGAGCCTGTGGGAACAGCATTGCAGAAAAGGAGTACAATTTCTACCCAAATATTTGCCTTTTGTTGTGGCGGAAGTAGGGTGTAAAATTAGCTATGCGCACAAGGTAAAGATGGGAGAGAGTGAAAATCTTTCAGTATTCAGCAAGAGAAACCTTTTGTATTTGTTTTTATCATCCCTTAGCTCGAACTGTACAGTTACCTTATGCTGATGGAAGGTGGCATTGCTACACAGGCAAGCGTTTTCCAGTGCCAGCCAGGCCTAAAAACACAGTTTATTTTCCCTGTGTGATTCTCTGCAGTTTCCCCAGTCTGGGGCCAGGTGACCAGATAGGAAATCTGGCATTTCCTCAGTCATGCATAGATTTGCCATTAAGATCCCACTTCATTCTCTTGTCAGATGCTCTGTAGCCATTTTAACAGGGGTTCGATGGATCAGAGGACTGTGGCTGGATTATTTCATTATTTAAACAAATTTCAGAAATTAAATGAAGACAGGTTAGGGCCTCACTTGTAAGTGCTGTGACACACTTTTGGGGAGATAAGTTTAAAAGAAGGCATTGCTTCTGACTTGTGTGCTCCTGCCCTGGATGGCTTTCCTGAAGCAAGGCAAATCAAAAGTTTTTGTTCCTGCACATGGGTTCTCTGTGGTTTGGTTTAAACCTCATTCACAATGACAGATTCTGCTTGGAGCCAAGCACTTTTGTTTTTCACCTGGTTGCCTTTTGCTTCTTTGTGCATTTGCTCATTTGAAAAGAAAATTCAAAAAACAAGACTTTTTTTTTTCTTTCAGCCCCCTGCAGTATGGGGAGACAAGCAAGAGATGTGGCAGGTGAGCTGGAGGGATGAGGACTGTCTTCCCTCCCCATGCCCAGGGAGTGCACAGTAAGCACACAAGGCAGCTGCTGCCTGCATCCCTGCACCCCACTCCTGTGGGCACCCCGCAGCAGCAGCAGCCCAAAAAAAGAGGTCATTTGTCCAGGATCTTGTCCATAACAAAATATAAAGTGAACAGGGTCAGCTTTAGGGATAGAGGTTGACCTGACCGTGATGCAGCCCCACATTGAATATCAGATGTGGATTTTGCCCCTTTAAGGGATGCATGTCCTGTGGACAGGGCTCAGGTGATAAAGTGTAGCTCAAATTCCCATCAAGATGTGCTGATTGCTAAGCCATTGCATTGAAGGAGCTGAAGTGGCATCATTTATCACTTTTGTCGGGAGCAACACCACATATTTAAAGCTGTCTGCTGGGGCTTTGATGTTCTGGCAAGTGGCTCATGTTTGAAAGCTGTGAGATGCTTCTGATGCTTTCTGTAATGTTCTGGGATACACTGTGGCAGTCCCTGCAAATGTACATGATGCACCTCCCAAGAATGTGTCTTGGAGGGGGAGTCCAATCCTCCTTTGGAACTTTATATTGCTTTATCCCAAATGACGTTCTTACTGAGGTCCTGGAGGAGCTATTGCTTGGAGGTCCCAATAAACTCTCCTTGCTCAGGCAAGTGTTGAGCTTCTCCTCCTCTCCATCTTTCAGGGTGTGGGTTGAAGGGACAAAGACAGTCTGTAGCTAGTTATGAGTACCCCAAACTGCCCATCTTAGACTAAAAGTCATTTGTTTCTTTTACTGACCTCTAAAAAGAAGCATTCGACTTGGGCTTGATTTCTGTGGTGCATCATGATTCTCATGTGGCAGAAAAGAAACTACTCAAAGTGTAGGTTAGAAAGCCAGCAATTAGACATGCAGAGGAACACTCCGTGGAAAAGAAGAAGAGAAGCAACAATCTGTACAGTTTTCTAGAAAAAGTGTAGGAGATAGAATTTTTCATTGTTCCACACACTTAGATATGTTTTGAAGGGACCTTGGCCCTTCCTCTGTATCGGAGCATCCTTGTTTGAGGCCGGTCCTCCTGTCCTCCTTAAGAGTTGGGAGCTTGGTGCAGCAGAGAGCTTGCTGAGCTTCCAGAGACTGAGGAATTCAAAGATTTAGTCTGACTTTTAAGAAACCTTTGATAGATTCAAAGCTGTAACCTAGATGTTTCTCCTTCTCCACTCTTTCTCTTCCATCATATTCCTTTATGTTCCTAGCTTTTTCTTCCTGTGGAGGAGGGGGGAAGTTCAGTGAAATATAAATAAGCCTTGCTCTGTCTTTGATGTCCTTTGAATTTTCTTCCTTTTGCTGATGTTGCCACATGAATTTTGTACTAGGTCATACATTAAAACAGGAGCAGACCATTAGGTGCAGGTGTGGCCTGGGAGGTAGAGCAAGACTCAGAGGAGCATCCCAGGAGCCATGGCTCCATCCTCATCTTCATTACCCGGGCCCAGGACACTGCCTTGCACCTCCCTTCCCTCATCTGAGAAAGTCAGTGTCACAAATGTTGTGCGATCTACAGGGAAGAGTGAGATGACCTGATCACCTTCACCCTATTTCCAGCACCAGCTGGGCTTATCGAGCCCATTCTGCCCCCTTCTCTCATCTTTTGGCCTGTTTCAGCCAAATTTGGTATAAAGGAAGAAGCTTCAAAGCTAATGAATTTTCTGCAAGCACAGTTAAAAATGGGTGATCAGGAAGATGGGCATTGGGACAGTTGTGTGTTTGTCTCTAGCTTCTGATCCTGTCTGCAGTGGGACACAAGAAGTCACAGATCACAGCCAAAATATCTGTGGAAGGACGATTGTGAGGGGAAGTAGAAGGGGAATTTTGAAGGAATATGTGGAAATGGTAGAGAACATTTATTGTGATCCAGTTTAACGGTCAATTGGCACAAATGTATTTGTGCAGGCATCATTGCTTTCACTGTTCTTCTGCTTATTTATCATTAAAAGGCAGAAGGAAAAAAAGGAAACAGAAATGGAAATGCTGGCTCAGAGGCGAATTCTCTTTGGGGAGTGGTGGTGGCAGTGCTGGTGGTCCCAGGCTAGGGGGAAATAGCACTGGGTCATCCTGACCGAGGCAGAGCCATACGCCTGTGGGCAGCCCCATCCCTGTTTCACAGAGCTCAGCAAATATGCTCCATTTCCCAGGGAAGCACCTGGAGCTTAAATGCACCCTTGAAAGTCAGCTAGATGCTCTGATGCTTCACCAAGTGTGCAGGAGCATGCCTGGGCTGTGTCAGGGCTGGGAAGGTGCAGGGGTGGCAGTGGCTGTGAACACAAAGCACCGTGTGGTTATGCAGAGGCATCTGCACCATAACAAATAGTGTCTGCATGGCATCTTCTCCGTGGTGTGTTTGGGGTTTCACAGCTTGAGTTCCACAAGAGCCTTGTCTGCGAAGGTGCTGCGTGGTGAATTTGTGCATGAAGTGTTTCGTGTACGGGGAATTGCTTCATGCTGGGTTTTGAGTGCGTAGAGCTGGAAGCTGCCATCCCTGCTCTTATCCCCAGCTGGAGCTGTTTCCTCTGGCAGTATATCATTTTGAGTTTCCATGTGCACAGGAATGGTGTGATCTGTGACGGGCAGAGCGGCAGCACTGTGCTCTAGAGACCTGCAGAGTATTCCTCAGCTGCAAACAGAACCGAGGAGCTGGCGGCTGCTTTCACAGTTTCTCTCATGCCAAGGCTCAAGCAAGAGGAGCAGATACATGGACAGCACTCAGGTGGTTATAAAGTGTCTGCTGATGTTGGATGTGTCCAGATGTGACTGCAGTGGGATTTTATTTTGTTAGATCTTCGTGTCCTCGGTTCTGGATGCAGCTTATCATTTACAATCTTCACAATAAGCAAATGTGTATTTGGTTAGACATGAGATGGTGGTTTGGATTGGAAAGGATCTTCAAAGATCACCCAGTCTGTCCCCCTTGCAATGGATAGGGGCATCTTCCATTGGATCTCGAGATCATATTCTCCATTTAGAACACTTCTGCAGAATTCAGTGCAGGCCTGACCCACCGTGCAAATCTCCACTTTCCGTCCTCCTCCAGTGTGTAAACATCAGTGTATCTCCCACTCAATTACAAGAACTTCTTGATTGTTAAATCTGAGTTTTCCATCAAGACTGTAGAAGTGTTATGAAACCAGAGACCATCTGATCGGGAAGAACAGCAAATTGGAATCAATGATTAATTTAAAAAAGCATCTTGTCAAATAGGGAAGTGACCTTTTTTAATCTTTTTTTTGATTAATGAAACTCTTTTGACAATAAATTCCTCTTTTTCCTCTCTATCCAGTCCTGATGAGTGCAAGTAGATCCTAAAAAACCTGCTGTAATCTTTCTTTGTGCTTGTTCTGACTGATGTTTGCCTCAGATCGTTCAAAAAATACGTTTTACAGAATTCATGCATTTGGGAAATTTCAAAACTGCTTCAGCATAAAAATCAAGCTTTAAAATGTTTTGGTGTGGCTCTTTTTAATTCTGTAGGGAGTGGCGTGCACAAGTTGGGACTTGATTAGAATATCAGTGGAGTCACAGAAAGGGACCCTGTTTAAAAGGTATCTGAGGGCTTCTGTGACCTTTGGTAGCTATTTCTGTCTGTTGAAAAGTGGTGTTTTAAGGAAACTTCTCTTCTGGAAAAGACTTGATAGGCCTCCACAAATCTGCTGTAGTTTCCTGCTGCAGTTTCTTTGAGCCCACCTTTTCTCAAAACACAGACCTCTGGAAGTGTTGATTTGCATTAACTCTTCTTTCTGCCATTACTTTTACAACCAAGGCAGACCCTATAGCTTTATTTAGAAATCACCCATCATTAGTAACCACAGTGATTTAGTAGACATATTTACAAGGTAAGTGACAGTGGGAAGTAATTAAGTTTAATATAAATCACACTCAATTTCAAATCTGCAGGCTTCAAAATAGTAGTTAATAGAATTGCAGCTTCTATAAAAAGATGCAGTATTTATAGCAATATCTTCTTCTTTTCCTAACTAAACACATTGAGTCTAGTGGAAATTAAAATCCCCTGTCTGTTCATCTTATTTGTTCCAGTCATTTTCTTCCTGTGGTGCACTTCATTGCAAATTACCCATTGCTTTTATTCTTTGTGGGGAGATTTTTGACTCTTAAAATGATGACAGGGAGGAGGAAGAGTTCAGCAATATCCAAAATACGCAAAATATGCCTTGCAAATGCACACACCTTGAGCTGTGGCTTTCTGCTAAATCTGTGTTTTATTGATCAGTGCCTAACAACATGTGCTTTGTTTGACAGGTGTCATGCAGCTGACAGGTCTACTGGCAGAGCTGATGGTCACAGCTGGGGCAGAAATTCTTTAAACAAAACAGAGTCAAATAATCAGGGAAGTTTGGAGCTGTCTGCAAGATCTACTGAGTTGGTTGTTCACCCTGTCTGAAGAAGTCACCATCTGGGACAACGGCACGCTGCCAGCAGCTGCCATGGCTAGCAAAAGAAAGTCCACAACTCCCTGTATGGTGCGAACTTCTGAAGTCATGGAGCAGGAAGGTGCCGAGGGTGTAGAGACTCCTAAAGACAAAGGCACTGGTGCATCGCAGCAGGACTCCAAGAAAAATTGGCCTTCAGAAAACTCAGTCAAAGACTGCGAAGTGGTTGAGGCAAAGCCCCCAGCTGAAAATCAGTCTAAGAAACCCCAGGGTGGTTATGAGTGTAAGTACTGCCCTTACTCAACACAAAACTTAAATGAATTTACAGAGCACGTTGACACTCAGCATCCAAATGTCATTCTCAACCCCCTTTATGTCTGTGCTGAATGCAACTTCACAACCAAAAAATACGATTCTTTATCTGACCACAACACAAAATACCACCCGGGAGAGACTAACTTTAAACTGAAATTAATTAAACGCAATAATCAGACTGTTTTAGAGCAGTCTATTGAGACCACTACTAACGATGCCACTGTCACAAGCAGTGGGCTGGAAAATGCGGAGTGTGACGATTCACTTCATGGGGGAATTAGTGCGAATAAAGTGCCAGTGATGAAACTGGGAAAGCCTAAAGGGGAAACCAAGAAGGGATCCAAAAAGCCGGAAGAGGGAGTTACGGAAACCCACGTGGATGGTACTCTCCCCCGCATCATAACTGAAGCCACTGAAGCTATTGCCTGTATAAATGGAGACCTTCTCCATGATGTGTTAGCCCATGTTATGCCCTCTGTACAGCTGCCACCAAATATCAACCTTGTCCCCAAGGTCCCGGTCCCTCTGAACAGTACCAAATACAACTCTGCACTGGACACTAATGCAACCATGATCAACTCCTTTAATAAGTTTCCTTACCCAACACAAGCAGAGTTGTCATGGTTGACAGCAGCATCAAAACATCCAGAAGAACAAATCCGAATCTGGTTTGCTACACAACGTTTGAAGCACGGTATAAGTTGGTCTCCTGAAGAAGTGGAGGAAGCAAGGAAGAAGATGTTCAATGGTACTATCCAGGCAGTTCCCCAGACCATCACTGTCCTGCCAGCTCCTTTGGCAACTGCAAAAATGCCACAGCCCATCATCCAGACAGCTTTGCCTTGTCAGATACTGGGCCAAACTGGCCTAGTTTTGACTCCTGTGTCAAATGGTTCAACTGTTTCCTGTTCACCAATTACACTTGCTGTTGCCCCAAACCAGGGGCAAAAGAGGACAATACAGACCTTATCAAGTGCCCCAGAGGCCAAGCGTCCTCACGTAGTTCAGGTGCCTGAGATTCCTGCCAAGCTGACTGCTGTTCCAGTGACACCGGCCAGTGAGCGGAAAAAGACCAAGGAGCAGATAGCAGAGCTGAAGGCCAGTTTCATGGCAAGCCAGTTTCCTGATGATGTGGAAGTCTACCGGCTTATAGAGGCAACAGGTCTTTCCAGGAGTGAGATCAAAAAGTGGTTCAGTGACCACAGGTACAGAAGTCAGAGGGGCATTGTGCAAATTCCTGGCGATGCTTTAGGGAAAGATCAAATAGCACCTTCAGCTGGTCGATATGGCCGGTCATTTCACCCATACACAGATTTTACTCCCCAGAAATTCAAAGAGAAGACTCAAGAGCAGCTTAGGGCCCTTGAGGAGAGTTTCTTAAGATGCTCTTTTCCTACCCAGGGAGAATTGGACAGGCTTCGAGTGGAGACTAAGCTGAGTAGGAGGGAGATAGATTCATGGTTCTCTGAGCGGAGAAAGATAAGAGACAGCATGGAGCAAGCTGTCTTGGACTCAATGGGATCATACAGAAAAATTAAGGATCAAGGAACTCCCAATGGTGCAATAAGCCAGGCAGAACTTCTGAGTAGCTCTCAGCTCCCTGGTGCTTTATCTGAGTCCGCCACCACATTGAAGAAAACACAAGAGCAGATTCATCTACTGAAAAGCACATTTGCAAGGACCCAGTGGCCATCACCGCAGGAGTATGACCAGTTAGCATCTCAGACTGGGCTCACGAGAACTGAAATAGTTCGCTGGTTCAAGGAGAACCGGTCTTCACTAAGAACAGGGTCACTTAAATGGATTGACCAGTACCAGCAGCAGTATGCGGGTGATGGTCATAACAAGCAAAGCCAGAAAAAGAGCTCAAAACACGGTGAGAGTCCAAAGAATGGTAATGAGGTGTCTCGGCAGCATTACCAGGAGCATAAAAAACTGAATGAAGAGAATGGGGGGAAACCAGTGGTGAGAGCAAAAAGAGACTGCGAACCACTGAAAGACTCTTTGTTGGGGAATCAAGCAGAGGGTGTGGACAGGCTGGAGTGCAACAGCCACGATGGCCACGGCAGCGAGGAGAACGAGGAGCCGGCAGAGGCCAGCTGGGTGGAGGTGACGGTGGGCGAAGACGACGCTGCCTCGGACTGTACAGACAGCTGGAGCCAAACGGCCCCCGAGGGCCACACAGAGCTGGCAGACTTGGACTCTGAAAGTATATCTGGAGACAATTCCCACGTGTAGACAGGTAATGCTGAGGGTGCCCTGTTTCTCTGAGCTTGCCTTTGTCTGGGTGTGCTTCCAGCATCTTGCAGCCCTGCTTCAGTATAAATCCCTGGAGCCCATCCCTGCGGGATGCTTGTGCCTGCTGGATGCCTGAACAAAAGGGAGACCCATTCTTCTTGTAAATTAAAGCCAACTGCATGGTAGGGGAGGGGTTAGTGCCATTTGCCTTGTTTCTTGTCTCTTTGTGGGTCAAGTCCTGGATAAGGGAGGTTTCTCTAATTTTTTTTTTTTGGCAATAAGTGATTAAACCTTAAAACTTTCTGTCTTTAAACAACCTATGTAGTCTCTGCAGTACTTTACATAAAACATGCTAGCTGAGCCACATGAAGAAATAGTAAGTAACACTAGTTGCTAATATTCCCCTTGCTGAGAGATCACTGAATAGAGGCTGTGCCTGTTTTTGCATCTCAGGTCCTTCCTTTGCAGCATCCTGCCATGTTCAAAACAAAAGGTCACTGGGGGAAGGGCCTAGGACACAGATGCTTCTTTATGCAAAAGCAAGCAAAAAAAAAAAAAATAGTGGGGACTGAAGTGGCTCATGCAAATGTGCTTTCTTCCTCTTGCAGGTGGGAACTGTCTCCAGTCTCGCTTTGTTCTGCTTGCTCACACTAGAGGCTTAGGAAGTGCCCCAGACTAAGCTGTGTGGGTGTTTAGCAGCTCTTCTTCACAGGATCTTGAATTTAAAAGCAAGCTGCAGGGCCTGGCTTTAAGGAGGGGTTATAGGATCTTTCCCAGTGTGAAAGGACTTGTTATTTGGAGATCTGAAACCTGTTTCTGATCACAGTTGCACAGGTGTAAATCTGGAGCAAGCACTGTCAGTATTTCTTGCATGCTGAATTGAGTTCACTGGAGCCTGTAACACTTAGTGCTCAATATAACTGGATCTGTTTCTTCCAAACCAGACTTTCCTTAAGCCAGAACTTTAGAGCTTATCCTACAGAAAGCTCAGCATCCTGCAATAAAAACTATAGTGAGAGATCACCTGTTTGAGAAAATGGGTAGTTTTCTGGCATCTGATAAGTAAAATATACCTTAGCATTTCTTTAAAAAATAATTTTAAAAAAAGAAATACAAAAGCCAGGGCTTACAGAAGTGCCTCCACACTTGTATTTAAGACTTCTACTATTATAACTACGAGTACTTGGATTGAACTGCCTGTTGCAGAGGTGCAGTTTTTGGTAGCGAGCCCTGCTGGCTAGCACTCCACTTTCTCCATGTGCAATACTTGTCCAGAAGTCTCCTGGACATTCTCTATGAGTTGGAAAAAAAAAAAAAAAAGCCTGAAGTGGTATTATATTTAACTGTGAATTCTGTCAGCTAACCTTGAGAAATGTTATGACAGCATCTATATAACAAAATATCTTAAAGATTCAGACCGCAGTGCAAGGCACTGTTCTGCATTATCCTTGAAAAAGTTGGTAATTAGGGATGTGAGGAACAGGTGTTATATGTGTGTCAAAGGCAGGGATTAAAGGAAGAAGGATGTGGGAACATCAGCCAGAGGCACACTGGGGTGCCACTGTTGTGCAGCCACATAAGAAGGAAGAGCCAGGATCTGATCTGCCTTTTAAAGTCAAATGTGTGATGAATAAATGCATTGTGGGATTATTTTTTCTCCGGCTTGTTACTCCAGATCATTTCCCCCTTCCAGCTACAAATACTGATTCTGAGGAGAGGGAGGAGACCAGAGGCTCAGAGAGGGAATGGGGAGGAAGGCAGGAGCAGGGGGAGTGCCCCAAAACCCACTGTTTCTTACAAACCTCTTGTACTATGAAACCAAGCCCTGCAACAGCTCCCTTCCAGCAGCGTAGGTTTGGTGCCTGCGTGTTTGTGCTTTGTGAGCAGTGTCAGGTGTGTTGGAGCGAACCTCCTGCCTCTGCGCCCTGGTACAGATGTTGACCATAAAAGCTCTGGAGGTGCTCAAGTGTTATCAGAGAGGAATTTTTATAAGAACTTTGATCTCAGTTAAACTGTTGGCAAATGATCCTTTTGATGAGGAGCTTTCTGGTGGTTGTGTGTAAAATACACCTACTGAGAAAAGGTGCACTGGAGCAGGACTTCCGCTGCAAAGAATCTGCAGTAAGATTAGAGGGCCATTTTGTCCTCTGCTCCTTGCCAGTTTCTCAGTGTGCTGGTCTGGGGACTTTAAAAAGTCTTTTTAATTTTCCTATATTCTGCCTGTAAGTCTCAGCTGAGAAATGCAAGTGCCTGCTCTCTGCAGGCATTGCTACAGTCGTTGTGGCACAAAATTTGGAAGCTTTATACCCCACCCTGATGGGATGCATGGAAAAATCTCAGCTACTTTTTCTAAGCTTTCATTGTGCAGCGACTCTTAGAAATTTTCAGCTAAAACTTTGGTGATAAATTAACAAGGTGTTGTCCTAAGTGACATCCAGGGTGTGACTCAAAAGCGGAGACTTTCATATGACCTGACAGAGAGCTTGTTTGTGTCAGTTGCCATAAAAGCCAGATTTTTCCTAACATGCTCCTCAGGTACCGCATGTAAGAGGTGGACTGAAGAGCTGACAAGGGATTCCTCTTGGCTCTCACACAGCTGCACTTACTGTGTGATCCCTTCTTTCATGCTGAACCCTACATCAGGCAGAAGCATGCTCCTTTCATATTCATGGTGTTGCTGTTTTGCCTTGATCTTGATCTACGCTGAGGTTGATCTGCATAGTCTAAAATGAATGTTTGTTGGTGATTGACCTCCATACTCCTCTTGACTGAATTTGTGTGCGGCTTCTGTAAAACCTCAGCTCTTCCGGACCATCTCAGTCACTCTCTTGTCCAGTATGTAGCTTTAGGAGATTTTGGAACTATTAGAGAGCATTTGTGTTACAGCCTAGACAGACCTTATGCCTTAAAAAACTGAGTTTTTCCAAAACTGATCCATGTTTGGCAGATTCTGCTGCTGCTGTAGCTGAAGGGAATTTCACAAGGGACTGGGCCTCTGTGAGAGCAGGATTCATGCCAAGCTCTGCAATGCCATCCTGAGACCAAGAAGAGGCTCTGTTACTATGTCTGTATCTGAAGCTTTTGGCAAAATTGGATTTATTCCATGGAACAGGTCAGGTTTCTTGAACAGTGAGGCTGGGAACCTGTCCCCACAGGGTACCAGGGCCTTCCAGATGTTGAGTGGCTGCCATAGGGTGCACTAAAGCCATCTCTGAAAGTTTTCCTGAGACTGTCATTAAGCCTCGTGTCCCTCTTGTAGTGAGACCCAACTGCTCTGTCAGGAGAGTGCTTTAGCTCCCTTTCCATCAATAGAGGGATTCTTGCCTTCCTGCAGCACAGGTCAGAATGAAGTCTGTCGTCCTCCTTTGCGCAAACTTGACAAACAGAAACTGGTTCTGAATTAAATACAGCAAACTACAGCTCAGACAGGAGGGCAGGACCAGAGCGTGCCAGAGTGGCTGGCAGCCGCTGCTGGCTTTCTTCAGTGTTGTCTCCCTGTGGGGTTTGCCCAAGATCAGGGCTTTTGTTTTTTCTCAGAATGGTACTTTTTTCCCCCATCACTACCTTTCCACAGTAAACTCTCTTTTTTCAGAGTTATTTCATTACCTCCTCTTTTAAGCATGAACCCTGCAAGACGTAGTCATCAAAGTCATGGTGGGAACGAGGTAGCTGAACACTGTGGCTCTTGATGGCTGTGACCACTGCTCTGTGGAGATTTGCCGAAGTAAAACCATACGTGAAAGTTGCACAGTAGGAAAAAAAAAGCCTGAAGGCAGTCATTCTTTGCATCTGCTGAATGCATGATACTGAGCATCAGAGGTAGTCTGGGTCCTCTTGGTATCTCCAGCCCCTTCTGCACTGCTGCAGGAGCTGAGATCACTTGTTTGCCAGTGGCCCAGTGCATTCCCCAGTGTCCGAAACCACTAAAAGTGAACATCACTGGGGTTTCTCACTTTCCTTGAGGTTTAGGGTTTCATTTAAAAAGCTAACTATAGTGTCTGTTACTGGTGCTGGGCTCCAAGTCAGCATCCTGAAGTAAGTCAGCATGGGATTGACCAGTGGTTTTTGCAGAATTCAGGTCACCCTAAAATATTCGAGGGAATGAGGGTGAAGTAGGGAGGACATGCTTTTTCCCCTGAAACCAGTGAGGTGCATTAGAGATCCAAGCTCTAATATAATGAAGGATTTCAGAGGGAAAAGCAAAACTCAGTGCAGCAATTAAAATTATCCAGTGAGTCGGGACGAACAGGGGCCTGTGTGGGAAGGTCTCAAGGATGTGGGGGGAGGACTTTTCCCCTTGATGTTGGTGCAAGCCTATGGCCTTTTCCTGGGCTTGACTGCATTGATTTCTGCATTGCAGATGCCAGATAGAGCTCGATGCTTTTGTGGGAAATAACAGACCAGATAGCAACATCCATAAGAGGTGTGAAATAACAAGTTAGCTCAGGTTTCAGTGAGCACTGCTGCAGGGTGGGTGAGGAGGATGTTTGCACTTCTTGCACGTTCACACCTCAGTGTGGAAAAACTGAGCATAATCCCTGTCATAGAGCCCTTGCTTTTTGCTGGGAGCTGGGGATATGTGTGAATTGGTGGCTATTTGAAGGTTAGGTTTTGAGGGGTCATTTTTTAATCTCTGGTCCATTGTGCAGCCTTTATGTAGATGGAGTCACAGCAGAACCAGGAAGCTGCTCTGCAGAGCACAAGCACATCCAACTTTTTCCATTGTCTTGTAGTTTGTATAATTTTCTAAAATCATGTAAAACAAAACGTGTTATGAGGGGATTTACTGGGGGAGAAAGACCTGAAGTCTTCTTGGCTTTAGCGCTGTCTGTCCTGTGGTTGCAAAGTAGTTGCCCCAAACACAGGCATGCTTCATCTTTGAGTCAGTGTGAGAATCTGCCTGAGCCAAGGCTGGACTGTATATCCCTGTTAGAAATCTGTAGGGGATTATTAGCTGGGTGTCACATGCAGCAAAAATCCAACACCCTACCACATGAGGCTGTGATAAGAATAGGCCTCAGGGTACCATTAACACAAAATAGTGTTACCATATGTGCAGGGATGTAAACCGGATCCCATCTTAGTTAACAGCTCAAACAGTTCATAGTGCCTTAAAAAATAATATGCTGCTGTTATAATTTTTGCAGGGGTACTCCTCAGAGGCACTGTCCTGATGTCGAAGGGGAAATGCTGTCTGAAAATAGAAGAAAACTCTATTTTCCTGCCTGGGTGAGAGACCGTGTTGCGACTCCAAGTCTCAAACCGCGCTTGTGGAGGCACAGTGAGACTCTCATGGAGCATCATCATGGAATTGTTGATAGTGCCAAAGTCCTACTACTGCATTACAAAAGAGAAGAAAGAAAGAGGAAAGGGTCCTTGTACATAGGATTCTCTTAGTTTCTCTCCCACCCACTTTCCTGCCCAGCCTTTTCCTCTACTGGAACGGATTTGTACAACATAAAAATTTTGTTAATTTTTTTAATAGGTGCAAGTTATTCTTGCATATAATGCAATTGAGAAATTTTGGGGTTGGTTGGGGGGAGGGAAGTGTCTTTTGTGGAGGAGGGAAAGGAGATTTTTTTTTTTTTTCTGAAGTGTTTTAAGAAAGAGTTGCAATCTTTTGGAGTTGTCTTGGTGCAGATCAACACCTGAGCCCAGATCCCCACTCCGGTTTACATTTCAGACCAGTTAAACGTGTTCTGGAGCGGCGGGGTTTGTTTTTTTTGTTTTTTTCTCTTGTTGTTTTGACTTTTTTGTTTTGTTCTATGGCCACCTGCTACTGGTTGAAGTATTTAAATCTCTGCTTTTCCATTCTCCTACAAGTCAAGTCTTCTCCAGCTCCTGTACTTCACTTTTCACCAGCCAGCCCCAGCTGTGGGTCTCTGAAGATTTGGCTAGAATGCCTTTTTTGGTTGATGGTTTGCTTTGGGGTTTTTTTTAAGCACTTTTTGTTTAAACATGCAGTACAACCCCCAGAGGGGTTGGAGCGAGGAGATTAAGATGCTTCAAAATCCAAACTTATTTGTGTTTCTTTGGCTGGTACAGTGATGGACACCATAACCAGCAGTCTGCCCTCCAGCTTTAGACATTGTAGGCACAACGGAAGTTTCTTATTAACCCTTGCCACTAAATTTTTAGATCACTCCTAGGTTCCTGAGTGCACTTTTTTTCAAACACTGCTAATTTGGATTTGCCTAGGGATGTCTGTCTGTGCATGTGTGAGGAGGGAACGGAGGGAGAGCAGGAGCCTGGGCTCAAGAGCCGTCCGGTGCGTTCCTCTGACGAGCTGCGTTTGGAAAACTTGCCCACCTTTCAGTACGCTGCACAAATAGGATGCTAGGGAGTTTGAATAAATCCAACTTTTCTAACTTGTTGCTCATTTGTTGTAACTCAATAAAACAAAGGCTAAAAATTTTGGTAACTTTTTTCTCAACTCTTTTGTTTTACTCTAAAGTAAAAAAAATAAGTAAAACCCAAAAAAACCCAAACCTCACCCAAACGCAGCCCAAACTTTGTGCACAGTAGCTTGATCTCTTTAGAGCTGTAATGAGGGTTTTACTGATTTTTCAGTATTTGGCTTGGCAAGTACCAACTGTAGTGAAGTGAACTCAGTGAATACTAATGTTTATTCCCCCATGTCAGTCAGCTCTGTCCTGCAGGAGGAATGCAGATATGCCTGGGAATGAGCCTTTGGGGAACACCTTTTATTTTGACTGCAGATTCACAAACTGAATGAATGAATGAAACCACCCTGTGATTCACCTATATGCAGTTATTTTTATTAATCATCAGCACAACATATAACTGTAGAGGGAGGTTTGCAGTGGGTGGCAACAAGTGAATTCCCTTGCAAGAAAGTTGTCTGGTTCATTGCTGAAGAGGAGTGACTGGATGGGGCAGCACTTTGCTTACTGCATTTGTGTGTCACAAGGCAGCAGCAAAAGCGGGGGAAGTGACTTCAGCTCCTCCCTGGGCAAAGGCTGCCAGACAGGGAGCATGCACATGTCCCATCACACACGGCTCAGATGTTCATCTGCAGGGTGGAGGCAGATGCATGTGCAGTCGTGGATGCACAGATCAGGTGACCAGAAAGAAAATGCATCTGAAGATGCTTGTTCAGAATTCCAAAGCTGTAACTGAAACTAATTGCCTCTTTTGTTTCCATTGCTTGTATGAAAGGATGGTAGTATTTTAATTGCCCTTATGAAGTTTTTAACAGCCACTCAATGGCTTAATATTCCAGTTTGCATCTCTCCTGTCTGATGTGTGTTGTGCATCTGTGTGTTTGGAGCAGTGACCTACTTTGCTTAACTAGCAGTGCTCCTAGGGAGCTTAGGAAGAACAAGACCCACCTGGGTGTTTTTGTATTTGTACATCCCAGATACAGTGGATTAGGGCACAGGACTGGGGCTCTTTAAGATCCCTGCGATTCAAATAAAACAATAGCAGTGGCCCTGCAGTCTGTCATCACACAGATAATAAGTCTGAAGCTGTCCCCCAGCAAGCAGGCTGGCCAGAGCCTGGCACGGCCTTTGCCAGCATGGGCAGCCTGGCGGCACCGAGGGGCTTTGTGCAGGCAGGTCGTGGTGTGGTACCAAACCTTCAGAGCCCAGGAAAGCCCAGCCCAGGACCCCTTTTGTCTGAGCTTAAAGCAGCCCAGGTCCCCAACAAAGGTTGCTTCAGTGTGGCTGCCGGAATGGGTTCAGGAGCTGGGCACTGGAAGCAGGCTTTGTTTTTAATTAATACAGACACAGTGGCTGCGTTTCTAGGAGAGTCCAAGCGGCGAGGGACAATCGGGACATTGTTTGTGCACGGCAGCCACTGGGGACGGCCGTGGCCTTGGGGTTTCGTTGCACACGATGAAAATAGGCTGCTGACACGGAGTTTCCTTCCACCCAGCCCCGTGTCCCCCGAGCCTGGCGCTGGCACCACGGCGAGCAGGGCCTGTCCTGGCAGAGGCCTGCAGCGAGGAGATGGCTCGGGACAGCCTTTCCTGGGCAGGGGCCCCCAGCACCAGCAGGCCCTGGTGCTCAGGTGTTGACTGATGCATTTTAACTTAAGGGTTGAAATTTTCTAATCAGAAGAAATCTAGTTAAACACACAAAAATAAATCAGATTTTTAAACTACTGCAACACTTTTTTTAAAAAATTGTGGCTTGTAGAAAAATCCGTCACTGGGAAGTTGGTAACGACTTGAATTAGGTGGCCTCTACTTTTTTAATTTTGTCTGATTTTTGCTGACAAGAGGATGGATTTTCATTATATACACACATTACTTCTGCCTGGTCCATAAGATGCTGGGAAGCTCTTTACTGGTGTTAGAGATCTAGAGGCTCCAAGTACATAATAACACATAATTTAGGCAGGTTAGAAGCCTAATTAAATGTGAATAGTGAGAGACCACTCAGACAAGAGAGAAGAGCATCACAGAATGGTTTGGATCACAAGGAACCTTTAAAGATCATCTCATTCATCACCACTGCACTGGGCAGGGACCTCTTTCACTACATCAGGTGGCTCAAAGCCCCATTATCCAAGCCTTGGGAACTTTTGGGGCAGCAACTTAAGCGACTCTAAACTCCCTGCAGTCTAAATGATTCAGCTCAGTTTTCTCAAATACTATTTTTTTTTTTTTAAGGAAGAAAAAGGAAAAAAAAGCTCTTTACTTTTCAATCACAATTCTGCAGTAGCACCATTTCTAACCTCAAATCTCCAATTCTGGCCTTTGGGAATTTCATTTAATGTGTCACTTTGAAGTCAGCCAGTGAGTGGTGCAAGAAACTTACACCTGCAGGGTAAAACTCAGCAGTTGCAGGGATCAGTCTAGGAAGAAGGGGTGTCCCAGCACCATATGGACCAGTACAAAGTGGAAGGAAAGTGCTGGTTTATACAAGAAATCTGAGTGATTATGAGCATAATGATAATTATGTGATGATAATTTAAAAATCTAGAGAAATACACACGCAGGTAAAATGGCAACCAAGATAAGTAATATTTATGCATTGTATTTGCCATCAGCAAAAATTTAACCAATTAAACATTCCTTGTCTTCTTGTAGCCCTCGGATATTGTTAGGTAGCAAAAAGACACACCCTGAAATCTTACCAGTTTCAGGGAAGGAGGAAAAGAATACATTTCAGAAGCACATAAGGCAACATTGTAGGCAGTCCATTTGGCATCTTGTTAGCAAGGAAAGAGCACACCAGCGACGGACATGAACTTTTTTACTATCTGCTGAGTAAAAAGACCTGAGAGGGAAATCTGCACTTATTTGGTCAGAGACTAATGGAAAGCAGTTATGAATGGGGCCTGTGGCTCTTGAGCATAACACTGAAAATATTCATAATACAGCAGGAAAAGTGAGTGCATTCAGTGAAAGCAAGAGAATGTGAGATACGCAGTGAAGGGATGAAAAAGCAGCATAGAAAGCACCAGGCAGGGTTTCTCGGGTGTTATGCAGTTGAACCATATCCCAATCAGATTATTGCAAGCTCTGGCGAGGACGGAGGTGAGAGCTGAGTGACCGGGTAATTGTCACAGCAAATCACATAGCACTCTTGAGCACAGCAAGCAAAAGCAGGGGGGTCTACGGTTTTCTTATTTCCCTCAAACTGATGCACCAAAATGGTAGTTACAATTATATTAAAATGCTCATAATTTACATGGGCCTAACACATCCAGCAGGCTGGCTCAGGCACTGTAAGTGGGACATCTTTGTAGTTTCCTCAGTACACAAACTCACTCTCACCCCTCACCTTCCTCTTTTTTTTTTTTTTTAATCTTTCTTAAAAGTCTAGATCATCCCAGTTTAATATATAATGTAAAATTTAGTGTGCAGCAATTTTAATCTAAAAAACAATTAGTTTTGCAAACATCTATAAGACAGCTAAAGGAATAATAGTATTAACCCAAGTTTATGGACAGAGAAACTGAGATATATGTAGGTATTCATAAGACTGCTGAATAAATGTGTTAAAGGCAAGAGCTGAGTTCAGCTTGGCCTTGTCTTGACTCCTGAGCAAGGAAGCTTCATTTATAGAAATCAAATCATTGCTGTTTCATTGGCATTTCTAAGCCTTTCACCCAAAGCCTTTCCCTCTACAAGAGGCAAAGGCACAAGGGCAGAAATGAGCACCCTTGGACTGGGGCTTCTCAGACACCCTCATTCCACACAATCCTGCCAGGACCTCTGCCTTCTCCAGGCAAAGCTTTCACATTCCTGCCTTAATTCCTTCCATCTTTAAGTTTCTTCCTGAACATCCTCCATCCATCTTCTTTTCCCAGAGAGCTGTTTTGGGCGGTGTTGTGGTTTAACCCCAGCTGGCACCTCAGCCCCACACAGCTGCTCACTCCCTCCCCCTCAGCTGGATGGGGAAGAGAATTGGGAAGGTAAAAGCAGGAAAACTCATGGGTTGAGATAAAGACACTTTAATAGGTAAAGCCATGTACACAAGCCGAGCAAACAAACCACATCCCATGGCCAGGCAGGTGTTCAGCCATCTCCAGGAGAACAGGGCCCCGCCACACGGAACAGTGACTTTGGAGAACAAACGCCATCACTCCAAACATCCCACTCTTCTTTCTAGCACAACTTTTATTGCTGAGGATGACCAATGGTTTGGGATATTACAGAATCATAGAGTAGTTTGAGTTGGAAGGGACCTTGTCATATTCAACTCAGTGAAGCACAAATCCAAAACACACCCCCAAACCAGCTACTGTAAAGAAAATTAACTCTACCACAGCCGAAACCAGCACAGGGGACCCCAGGGGGAGGTGCCAGGTGCTCCCCCCTGCCTGGGTAGCATTTCTGGCCATTGCTGCAGCTGCTCTTTTATTCCCACACAGAGGGAATTTCTTCTTCCGTTATAGTAGGAGGTCACAGCATGCCAAGGGGTACTTTATAAACACATCAGCACGTGCCATTAAACCCCTCGTGGTCTAAAAAGCATTGTTATCTCCTGAGACCAGAAACCATTCAGCCTCTTTGGCCTCCCTGAAACACTCACACCAAATCATTAATACCTAAAGGCATTTTGCCACACGGTGGCATGTAACATATATCTGTACCTAAATGTTCAAATTTGACAGTCTTTGCTTTTTAAGTCCTCCCATAACCCCAGCAGTCCCTCTCATCTCAGCACTGGGGCAGGAATTTAAATCAGCACTAATTTTGATGGATTAGCATAGTTATTCATTATTGTTTGTGACACATTTGGAGATGGCCACTACACATGCTAAGAGCAAGGGGACACAACTGGAGCATCTGCAACAGAAATAGGATGCCAGAGGTTCTGGCACTGTCAGCCCCATTATACAGAGGGTGAGTAGAAATACCCCAGACTGGGAAGCACAGGTCCAAACCTCTTCTCCAGCCCAGACTCAGCTACCACCAGACTTCAACCATAACTGAGCAAAGAGCAGGCAAAGAGCACTTGTGTTGGAGTGAGGGTCCAGGGGTTTGACCCAGCATGGCCCAGGTGAAGAGTTCAGAGCCAGGAGTGCAAGCCAAGACCTATCCCTGCATCTGACGGCTGGCATGCTCTAAGGCTCCCTTATTAGGGATTTAAACAAAAGGAATTTTAATCTTTTTTTTTTCTTTTTAATGCCAGCATTTGAATAGGGAGGGGGAATGGAAATTTTAACACAAAGCACAAACACTGAAGGTCATGGAAAGGCAAGGAAGACATTGTCTCCAGTAATATTAAAAGGAAGACTAACCCTGCTGTATCAGAGCAAAAAAATGAGTACTTCTTTTGATTAGGAAGAAAGTTTCTCCATGCCTGGTTGCAGTGCAGCATTGCACATCGGAGACTGCTGCGGCTGAGAGCAAGGAGAATTAATTACTTTGCTTTTTGAAGCATGGACTGCTCTGCTCTGCTGTGCCAGCTTCAAGAACGATAAGTGCTTATCCAAAGAGCGCAGTTTTGTCCTCTGGCGTGGGAGTTTTGCCCATCTAAATCACAGGAGGCTGCTGAATCTTTGTTTTGTTTTCTTCATACTTGGCCTGCACTTGAACCTGGACATCACCGCTCTCTTTTCGGACTCACAGAGAGCAATTTTGTGCCATCTGAGGGAGGGACACTAGACTGAGCACTGTGCTGGCCACAAAGTGCCGTGGTGTCACTGCGCTCAGCACTGTCCTAGAGTGGGGCTGCTGCCACCACGGCACATCACAGCCCCACAGCCCAGACAAGGCTTTGCCAAATGTGAATTTACCTCCAAATCACCTCCTCTCGGAGGATTTTGCTTTCGTAGAATCATAGAATATGCTGAGTTGGAAGGGACCCATCACAATCATTGCGTCCAGTTCCTGGCCCTGCACAGGACACCCAAGAATCACACCATGTGAGTGAGTTCCAAGGGCATTTCAGCATCTAAACAAAAGTGAAGTACACCTCTCTCCGAGGGAGCAGGTCGTGGCACTGAACGATGTCTTCAGCACTTTGTCCTCAACTAGGCAGCAGCAGAATAGGCTTACTGATCATGTGTTTGGCCTTTCAGGGTGTTGAATTATTTTCTTAAGTCTCTTTATCCTCCCACTCCTACTTATTCATTTAGAAGGTGATTTTTTTTTTATACAAGTGACTTCAGAACTGAAGTCATACAGGTTGATGAAGTTTTACTTACAAATAACTTCCAGGTGGCCCTTGGCAGGAGAGAAATGTTTTCACTCAGCAAAAGCACAACCCACTAATTCAGGGTAGCTGCAGATGCTGCTGCACTGACCTTCAGGCAAAATTACATGGTGTTTAAATTTGCACCGTAGTGTTGACACCCCTTCTGAAAAAGAGCAGTTCCCACCTCTCCCAAAGCCACCGTTTGTGGCCATCTGCAGCTTCAGCTTGCCAGAGTCATAACTCCTAGTGCTCCTCCTCATCCCAGCTTTCTGGCAAAAGCTGTTGATTTACCTAAACATTTGCAAAAGAACCTAAGGACACGGGCATGGAGCAGTTTTTACATGAACAGCTCCTGCTGGCCTGCTGTAAACAGACTCTTCCAGCAATACTCAGTGAACTTCATCCCAGTTCTCTGTAGAGCCAAAACTGATGTCTCCTCAGCATCCTGCACACTGAAGTTCTTAACTCATCTTCACAGCCACAGCATTAATAATTTTTAAAAAGAATCCAACATGCCAAACATAAGACTAAATACAAAAGCTACTTGGAGCTTATCAGGTTTTATCATCCATTTCTTGATGCCAGCTAGAACTGCCTTATTTCCATGCTTTGCATAACCTATATTTATTTGATACTACTGAACCGTGGTCACCAGCACCTAAGCAAGTCAAGGATCAAGCTGACAGACAAGAAAAATCAGCACTTCTTTTCAGTCATGCTCTCCCTGAATAATCATATGCAGGTAACAATTTCTTAATTGACACTCATGCTTGTTCAACACTAGATCAGTCCTTCAAATATGACCCAGGCTAAGAGCTTCTTAAATGCATCACCATTCAGGTGGCAAGACAGATGTACAGGGGTGGGGAAAAAAAAAGTTATGCCCAAATGGTCTCTGTTGTAACTGCTATTCAAAAAGAGGGACTGCAGGTCCAAGGCACTAATATAATTTTTCTTTCAAG
The DNA here is from genome assembly GCA_013397755.1 of Cnemophilus loriae. NCBI lineage: Eukaryota > Metazoa > Chordata > Aves > Passeriformes > Corvidae > Cnemophilus > Cnemophilus loriae. Next base: position 657,433 of record VZTF01005570.1, read on the forward strand.
TCCCTTCCCACCCTTGTTCCCCAGCTCTTTACCAGGGCTGCAGTGACAGTCAGTGGCTGTTTTTCTGGCAAACACTTAGCAAAGCTGAAGCCTGACACACAGCAGCATACTCAGAAAAAAATGCAAGTCTACAAAGTTGCCCTCATTTATTGGCTTAACAATTGCTCCCTGCCCAGCAAAGAACATCTAAGAGCAAGCTTACCTTTTGGCATTTACTTAACAAATCTTGCAATTTTAAGATACTACTCTGAAAGGGGAAAAGATTAAATTTTCATAGGTCAGATAGTGAGTGATTTGGCCCACAGATTAATTTACACCTCGGGTCAAAAAAAGCAAAGCAGTGATACAGCGAGGTACATGTCCAGCATAAATGATCTTGGCAGTGGCAACAGTGCTGAGTTAAAGAACACCAAATGTGAGGGAGATGCCATGTGCTGTCCTACCCCTCCCCCAGCTGGAAGGGACACACAGCCCTGCCCCACTGTCCCAGACTCTGCTGACCAACTGGCACTTCCAGGACAGGGTGTTCCACCAAAGTCCCCAGAAAGTGAGCAGGAATGAGCCCTTCTCCACGCATTAAAAACCGGATCAACCCATAGAGTGTGACTGAATTCCCTCTGGCCTTTCAGCTATGAGGGCATTAGGACTAAACTACTCTGAGACAGCCTTCCTCAGGGTCAGAGTGCTGCCTGCGTGGTCACAGAGGAACAATTACTTTCAAGCTTCCTACTCTTTTCCCTGGACTCCTCCTGCTTTCCTGCCCCTTCAGTAACATGCCCATGCATCCTCTTCAGCAGGGTTTTTCCTCTTAACAGTGCAACCAGGGGTCATGATTAATCACAGAGTTTCCCATACTCCATTTCCCTGCTCATTGTCCCATGCCACTTGTTGGGAACTTTATCTTTATTAGCTGGTCTTATCATGACTCAATTACACATTAACAGAAACTCTCCTTACTCAGCAGGATTGCCTTGAGGCTTCTCAGAGGGCAGCTCTGTGGAATGAGCCACCCCACTAGAGCCAGCCTAGGAAGTCATTGATCTCATTCAAGATGCACGAGGGGACATGGAAAGCTTTAGGACTACTTTGAGGAACTGCAGGAGCAGATTTAGAGGACAAAGACTTTTTATAGGGGAGCAGATGCACTAGCTTATGTTGTTTGTATTAAATTATACCATAAATATTTGGGCCCGGTGAGCTGTGCTCTAATAGCAGCTACAGAGCTGTCTGAGATCCTTCAGCACAGGGACTGCATCCAGCTAAAACATCCCCCTGCCCACTTAGCTACTTACCCAGATAATACTGCCCTAGGGCCTGCTGTTATCTGTCTGCTTTCAAGAAATTAGACTGATACAGTTCCTAGAGATTTACCAGACCTTCAAGGTGCAGTATCACCACACCTACACTGCCAATAGAAGATTTTTCTCCTTTAATTCTACTATCACCTTGCCCAGGAAGGTGATAAATGACATAAACTTACGTCAGTGGCTCTTACTATTTCTTCTTTTCTTAAAAGATACATTACACAGAGGAATTCACTATTTGAAAAGGACAGAACAATGGGTGCAAGGTGGGGGGAAATGCTTTGTTAGAGATGAGAAAAGTAATTTCTTAATGGGTGGCTCCATGAGCCCCACAGATCCATCTCTTGTGAAGGCAATGGTTCATCCAAGGATTCACAGCCTGGTGAGACCTCCCAGTGTCAGACAGTCCAGGTGAGAAGCAAGCAGAGCTCACCATTTGGGTAACTACAGCTTCCCTTCTGTTTGGGAAGAGTGACATGTCTGCAATGACACTGCAATGACTGCACACTCCCCTCTGCTCCCGAAACAGTCCATGCACATCTCCATGGGGTAGCTCTGAAGTACAGAAACAAGGAGAAGGTTTGGAGAAACCATCAGATGCTCATTTACAACAGTTAGAAAAAGAATGGGTAAGACAGAAAGCACAACAATTCTTCTGAAGTAGCGGCTCCAAAAGCTCGTGTGGCATTTAAGGACAAGAACTCTTGAGTTAAACTAGTTACATTCATCACATCATCTGAGAGAACAAGTAGCTGATATCTGGAAAACAGAGATGGATGTAAGCAAGGGAAGAGGTATTAAACTGGTTATCACCTAAAGGGGAGAAAATACAAATAGAAATTGGTAATTTAATGCCTGCATGACAGCCAACAGAGAAGGCAAGAAAAGATTATAAATTGCTATAAAACCAGTATTGCTACTGGGCACATGATTTTAAGTATCAAGACTCAACTTCTGAAAATGGTTTGGAGTTCTTTATATAGGATGGCTGTCACAGCAGGCAATAGGTGAAGAGTCCCTGTCACAGCCTGCCCAGGCTCTCTAAACTGATGAGGATTTACTTTCTGCAGGTGCATCTGATGCCCCTCTAAGTCTTGTCTGCCTCTGCCAAATGCAGGCAGGGGGTGTGGATCCAATGCAGTAGAGCTGAGACTATCCCTCCTCTTCCTCCTGTGCTATTGTGAAGCATTAAATTTGGCCCTAATGCTTTGAGTGCAGTTTCAGATGAAAAAGAAGGAAGGTAGATTTAAATGATATAATACTGTTCTAACTATAATATACAGGAAAACTAAAAATCAGGTTGTAACTACTCCAATGAGAGCAGCAGACATGCTAGGAAGCTTTCACCATGAATGCAGAATCTCTCTGCCCAGAAGCTACAGGTTCTTAAACCCCTTCAGGTACTCCCTGCTCAGGGAGCAAAGGAGATAGAAACCCACTGACAATGATTCAAGTGAGGTCTTTTTTCCAACATGCAAGTCTCATCTCAGACAAGAGTCATAATTTTTTTTTTTTCTTTTTTATTTTTATTGTAGTGAAAAGCCACCACCACTGTAACACTTCTGGAAACAAAGGCTGCAGAAATGTTCTGCCCCAATCAAAAAAGCAGGCTCTGATTTCAGCTTTTAAGGGTTGATTTGAACTTTTAAAGCAAACAGAAAACCCATCACACCTCCTGAGCTAACTGAAATGTCACTTTAGAAATAAAAACCTGAAGCATTTCATCCTCATCAGTATCACCCAAATAAAATACTCTCATGTTGCAACCCCAACGCCCCCCCCATACACACAATTTCTTTGCAATCCTGTTCCAGTGAAACCTTTACATGCTGCAGGCACATACAAGTCAGTTCTCCAGCTAAGAACTCCTCCTCTGCACACACCGAGGCTTTGCCCCTTTATTTTCAGATTAGGAGCCTTCCCTTCCACAGCCTTCAGGAACAGCAGTTTTCATCTCAAGAGGCTTTCCTGAAATGCCTTGGGAAAGGCTGCACCAAGAGGTGCCCAACCAGGACTTCCTCAAAATGGCATGGCCACTTCCTCATCCTTGTCTGTCCTATTCCCTCCTGCGTTGTACAACCCCACCAGTTCAACCCAGCCAACTAAGGAAAGTCAAATACATCAAGCTTACTGCCAGGTCACATCCACTATTCCCCTTCCTCTTAGCTCCCATGGATTTTTTTGGCGTGTTGAGGTATGCTGGTCTCCCTGAGGAGTCCCTGCTCCTGGCTACGTTCACCTTGTATTAGCAAAGCCAAAGCAGATGTTGATGCAGCTAGAGAGGAACACATATCCCCATGAACAAGCAAGGGCTGCACTTCAGTTTGAATATTGCTAAGACAGAGCTGTACAGTAGAAAAAAAACCAAATATTGCTCTGCTGGATGATCCAGAGCACTTTTAATTACAGCAGAAGTTTGAACTCTTATAAAACTTCTGCACTCCTGCTTGTAGATCCCGACCAGGATCTTCTAAGAACACCAATCCCTAAAGATGTAATCTGGTTTCTGGATTTACACAACACAAAGGCCGAAAGAATAATAAAAGCTCTTTATGCCATCAGTTGCACAAAGCTTTGGGGTCTTCAAGCTTCTTGAAGCTGTCCCAGAATCTTTGCTTTCCTTTTTCAACATTGATTGGATTTTGATCTTGCATACCTTGGGGAAGAAAAGTGAGTCAGAACAGAAAACATGACGAGATTAACTAATGTTAATGTTTTTGTATTTTCACTCTGGAGCTTTTACATACAGAATAATTTTCTTAAAATCTGATTCAAAGCTCGGCTGCTAGAGGGTTTGGGGTTTTGAATGTACAAATGTCTAGGAAAGTTAACTTTAACTCGTTAGCTTAAGCCCCTAAAACAAATAAGGCCAATGCCCAAGGCACACACATGCCATTTTCTTTTTGCAGTTGCTTAAATTCTTAACAGAAATAAGCACAGGCAGTTCACAGTCAATGGACAACTGCTCAGAAAGACAGGTAAAGGGGTGCTACAGGCACACGATCAAGGCTTCCTTCCGGGCAAAGGCTCATCCCTGAGACCAGCTGAGGGTACAAATGCTAAGAAGTGTCTCCCTTTGCCCCTCCGCCTGCTGTGGCGTTAAGGATTCAGTAGATGAGGACAGAGATATGTGTTGCTTTTCTTTGCAGTCCGAATGGAGACTGCCACTTTCTGAGCCCATATTGCAAATAAAAAAGCACTTTGAAAAACATTCTTTGATCAATGAATACAAATCCTGATTAACAGATTTCCTTCCCATTCTCAAATCCAGTAAAAACCCAACTTCTCAGCAACTTTACATCCCTTCCTGACTGATTAAAAATATTTTTTCACCCAAAAAACAGTACCTTAGTCTTCTCTACCTCATTCATACACCAACACCACACTACTTTCCCAAAAAAGAGAAGCCACGATGTAACCCAAATTGCCTTTCTCCATCACAGTACCTGTTCCCCACAGCCTGGGGCTATGAGCACACCTGCACAACCACCAGGAACTGAAGCAGTTTGGATTGCACTGATCTGAGATCCTGTTCTACAGGAACCACACTGTGCACGAGGGGCACTCTACAGACTGCAAAGGGAGGCAGCAGCCCCTGCAGCCTAACCCTTCATGTGCCCTCTGTGAACTCCATACCCCATGGCCCGAGGGAGGTTTTAAAGCACCAACACTGAGCAGTGCCAGGCAAGTCAGTCTTAATGAAGACAAGTGCTACAAAAAGCCTTTCCAGCTGGAGTAGGTGAGGGAGCTTTGATTTTAAAAGAGGCTGAGGGGTCTGTTAGGGTTAACTACTGACTAGGCTGGGGTTCATTAGGGAGGGCTAACTCATACACTAACTTGAAAACAAAGGGAAAAAAACGGCAAAGAAACTTCCTCCATTTAACTAAATACCACAAGATGACCTGAACTCTGTAGTGTGAAGAGATCCACCAAGCAGCTTGACAAGCCCAAGGGCTGGCACAGGCATCTTCACACCTCCAGGGACAATGACAAGTCAATGAAACCATTAATAGAGGGATCCACCTGCTGTCCTTTAATCCAAGGCCAGTCCAAGGACTAAATACACACAGTCTCTTAAGAAATACTTTTAAATATTCAGATGCAAGAGGACTACTTCCAATGGTTTTGATTTTAAACACCACCTCCAGTGGCCATGATCCTCATCATGAAGGGTTAGGATTGGTCTGGTAGTCAGGGAAATGTGGCCTTAAAATCTGATTTGATTCCAATGGCATTTTGGAAGTGCTTTGTCCTCTGGAGAAGGGGCAAAATTTTAAAAAAATGAAGCACCAGAATTAAGGTTTCATCATCACTTTCCCCCTCCCCCCCTGCCAACATCAACAAGATTCTGCAGAGGCCTTGCCAGCATCCCACGGCTACAGCTCTTTTATGCACTTTTGCTCCAAAGCAGTGTAATCACTCCTAGATCCTGTTCCAGATGATGAAAGGGTGAGCCATGGCTGCAAATGGAATTCCTTTCATCACCTGAACAGTGTGCTTGAAAACCACAAGGAGCTGAAGTGTTCTCATCTTTTCAGCTCTACAGAACAGCACATCATCACCTTTTAGATGTAAGTACTTCTGCTTAATATGCACATATTATAATATTTAGCTTAATTAATCAAATCATGACAACAGACTCAATTCTGAACTTCACACTGTTACTATCATCCATGGCAAAATAAGAATCTAGGGATAGAACAAGAAAACCCATTTACTAGTACAGGCGATGGCATTGCTAAGAACATCTTAACCAAAATTAGTGCTCTGTCATACTATGGCAAGTACAGATGGATCCATCATCCTAAGTCTAGCACAGAACAAGGGAGAGTATGAATCATCTTAATTTTATGGATGCAGAACAGGATTACAGTCATTACAAAGTGACTTGTATCAGAAGCTTCAGACTGTAAATTGGTGTGTATCTCTCCAGCTCACTACCTGAACCACCAAGGCAAAGCAATCTTCCTCCCTGATAAGGTACACAGCGATACATAAACACAGAAAGAATCTTACATTGTAGTGCAAACAATATGCTCCCCTGAAAATGAAAGACTCTCCGTTTTCCCAGTGCAACCATTGGATAGCAACAGATAACTTCTTATTAAGTCACTGGAACACCACATCACTGAGCTGTGCTGAGAGGAGCTGTCGCCAAGACAAAGTGACAGGAATGAAAGATGAAGCATTTGATTTTATATTCTTGGCTCTTCTGCTGACTCTTCATGCAGCTGGAGCAAAACCAAAAGGCACACACTTGCCATGCTCTTCTATTTAGTATGGGCCCAGCCTTTCCAGTACAAGGAGCACAAGTAATTCATACAGTGTTTTCTGTACCAAGTCTGTGATCTTCTTTGATGCCACTATGGTAACAAACAGGAAAAGTGCAGTCAGATGAATGCTGAGGATTGGAAGAGTCATTCAGAGGATGCCCAATGTGTCCACCTCCAGATCAGTTAAGGTGAGAGCGTCAAAAGGAATTCTGGCAGCTGTGCGCATCAGTCTAGACAGAGAGGGTATTGCAGAATTCCAAGCTTACCTCTGGAAAAGTAAGTGATCTGTATCAATCCCACAAAGTTTGAGGGTAAGTAGACAGATGCCTTCTCCCAGACGACAAAGCATGAGTAATCAAGTATACAAAAAACAGCTGTAAAATGGTAATAGCCCAGGAAGGACACAGTCTGTCAAAACTCATGGTATAAACAGACACAAAGAAAATGCCTTTATGATTTTGCAACTGATCAGAGAAGACAAGACTCCCACCCAAAAGCAGATCATTTTCTTGAGTACTTCTATCAATAGCAGGAGATGGTGTCACAGGGCAGCTGTCAGACAATACCCATGGACCTTCAGACCACAACGCTTGTCTTAAGCTAAAATACGATTTAGCAAAACAAAGACAGTAACAGAGATTAAAATTTTAATTTAAAATTTTGCCAACAAAAATCGATTACAAAAAGGGAAATTATCTGTACAAAATAAGAAAGGAGGTACTCATTTTAACAAGACACTGCCATTATCAATGTATGTGGGAGGACAAACAGCGGTTCAGGTCAAGTGGCAAACTAAGAAACAAACAAACAGAGCTTGTAATATGGAATTCTGAAGTTAATTTTCCATAAATAAAGTAAATTGACCTGAAGCAGCTCAGAAGCTAATCAAGGTTTATAAGAAGTCTATTTTCCTTGCAAACCTTTTCCTCTTAATTTAGAGAAGGAGGAGATACTAGAAAGCAAGACCCCGTGCAGTGCAGTGGGCCAGTACAATGACTTTTGCTGTGCCTTCTCTCACTCAAGCCTTCCACTGGGCCTTCCCCACAGAGATATTCTGCAGTTTGAGTGTGCCAGGGTTTAACTGAGTCACAAACTACTGCATCTTCACTTGAAAGTTGGGTCCTGACTCAAAATGAAGATAATGCTTTGGAGACAGTGATACTCCTATGACTAAAAAGACTCCTATCAAAACGATGATTCCCAGACTGTTCAGGTCCACATCAAATAACAGCTGATGATCAATGATAAATTTGTATTTACAACACTGCATTCCTCTTTTCTACCTACCATTTTATACAAAGAAAGAGACAAGAGCATCTTCAAAACTCGTCACTGAATAGACAAAAATGGCATGTGATTTCTAAACTCCAAGTTCCTGTAAAACTTAAGCACACAGTATGGTCATTACCAGTTTTCTGCATTTTTCCACAAGCCAAATCAACGTAACTGAGCTGCAGCGAAGACACGGAACATGCATTTTTTAAGATTTCCAGTCTAACTGCTTATTTTCCACTCAGCTTTGCATTACTTAGTATTTACAAGTTTTTACACAATCAGAACCCAAGTTTAGTGAAGAAATAAAGTAGTAATAAAAATGTATCAGCCCAGATTCACTTCACCTACTTGTAGTTACCTGAGATATCTAAGCTGGGGCAGAACAGCTTTCTGTGCCTCACCTACCCAGTAAAACAACAGAAAAATGCTAAAGGGCAATTCAGTCAGACTTGAAACTTATCCTAGTGACAATGCTCTTCTTCCTCCAATTATAAAACAAAAAGTGAGCAACTACATTCTGACTTAGAAGTCTTGGTTAAGCTTAGAGTAATTGTGTTTCTAGCTGAAGTGTTGGATTTATGTAAACCTAAGCATTACTTGCTCACTAGCAGCTCCCAGCTAGGGAGGTCAGGGACAGCTGTCTTGTAAGAATGCTGTGAGACATGCACGAGTCCTCCTTACAGCTGGGAAAACTGAGGTAAGTAAGAAGTTTGCTCAAGAGCATGCAGTGAGTCAGTAACAAGCTGGCATTACAGCTTCCTGCATCTTAGCCACGTGCTCTGCCCATGGGAACCTAGTGCAAGGAAAACTACTGTACAGAATCATTCCCTTTTCCACGTCAAAAATTTTTACCAAAAAGTAGATACTAATAAACAGTGTATGCAATTTCTTATCTGACAATGAAAGAGTACTGCAGTCACCTGTTATATTGTATCTTCACCCTGCAAAAGATTATTTCCAGCTTTGACTCTTTAACGTCTTAAAGCTTTTAAGATAAAGTTGAAGATTCAGTTAAACAATGCTGCAGTCGGTACCCTTAACCACAACAATGTTAAGATTTTCTAGTTTAAGCAGTATTTATGCTACCCAATTTGGCAATCAAAAGAGAAACCTTGAAGCCAAGAATTCATGGATCTGGGGAAAAAAAACTAAGCCAGACAACTTCAGTTTCACCAGAACAAGCTTTGTAACATGCCATGAAGAGTTTGGAGATTTCAATTCTGTGAGCATCTGTTATTGCCATTTCACACAAAAGCCCTCTAATTCTTAGCCTTGCCCAGCCCATGATGTAGCAGGTAGGACAAATGCTGCATGGCAAGAAACAGCTCTGCTCAAAATACAGATTAATAATGGAAATGAAACACTTGCAATTTGCTTTATGAATGCAGCAGAGAGATATCACTTAAATAACGTTTCCAAAGACCCTGGGACTTAAGCACAGCCATGGAAAAAATCAGCTTCCTAAACTTGGGGGCTTGTTTGAGACATCTGCCTCACACTAGATTTTTACTTTACTGTGGTCAACAAAGCTTTTAACATACCAGGCAAGACAGAATACCACTAGCTTGTTCCATCACATCGTGGAACAGGACAGTCAACAGATCCTGTTGCGGCAGACAATACTGTATAAAGAAGGCTTATTTTTAATGGCAGAATCACACTGGACACTACTGGCTAACCTGCAGCAAGATCTACATTTTTTCCTTCTAGAGTTTTTAATTTGCTCTTGAACCAGAAACATTCTTTCTTTCTAATCAGTTAAATCCAAGAGTACTACAGAGAGCTCAGTTCTTAAGCATGCTCTGCACCAGGAACGGTCGGTTCTACGTCCAATTGAAACCGAAGAGTTGCTGTTTTCCAAGGGCAGGAATTCTTCACTGGTCCCCTAGCCGGAAACCTTGGCCCCAGTTGTGTCTTCCACCACCCTGCTGATCTTCTGCAGCCCTTCTCATGCTGGCGGGAGGGACACCAAAGCCCGACACTCCGCCTCTCCTATTTGGCAGCCAGCGGTAACTAGGACAAACCAGAGGAGGAGGAGTTAGAGAAACAGCTGTACCTCGGGGTAAGGTAAATGCCAAGGCTGTGCTTTCTGCTTTTCCATGCACATCCTCTTAGCTGATACACTTTGCAATAACACTGGCTTTTCACAGTAGAACTTCAGAGAATTCTATCCAAATCTAAGCCCTCAGCATACTGACAAATGGAAATACTGGGAAATTTCCATCTCTGGGATGTGTATGGTAACAAGAGAATTGCACAGAACCAACAAAACTGAGGGCAGTTTCAGAGCTGTTAACACCTTGAAAGACATTTTTAAAAAAAACCTTGTCTTCTAATCTTTATGGAAAATTAGGCTGACCAGATGGGCTTGCAAGCACAGAATTAGAATATAAAGCTTCTCTATTCATTGAAACTTGTACAGAAAATATAACTGTAATTCAACACTTTATGCTATGAAAAGGGTTAACTGAGTTGCTAACTGAAGTTTGATAGAGGAGGAATATTTACAGCCCAAAAGGATGAGGAGAAGGGCAACTGAACTACAAACTTTGGCTTCTGATCATAGTATTTCAATGCCAAAACAATGAACATATTTCAAGAAAAAGCACTTCAAACACCAAGGCTTGCAGTCTCAGTCAGGGTGACTGGTACAGACTGCGAAGCAGAATCATTTGTAGCCCTGAACAAGTCTACAACTGACTATTTTGTTAAACATTGCTGAACTGGTAGCTGCTGTAATGAAACACGGGGATACAGAAAACATTATTTACAGGATAAAACTTCTTTTATATACCATCTGATAATTATTATGGAGTTCACTTTACTGCAGTTCAATTCAATAGCATGACATTTACACTCACTCTTAAGAGGGGGTAAAGACATAAGCCATCCCAAGGGGCAACAAAGAACTCTCACATAGGCCGTTTACAAGTAACTCAACATTTTTATGACTCATCAGCTCAGTCAATATGAGAGTCTGAAAAAGGCTGATTTAGCAAAGTATTTTACACTTTACAATCCCACCAAATATATGTCTGATGAACCATACATAAAACTGGACCAAACAAACAGTGAGGTAAAGAGTAAAGTCAGCTTACAGGAACTGAGGTGTGGACAGAAAAGTCCTTCCTCCCAAATCCATTGGATATTTAAACATTAAGAAGAAATAAAGATGTCCAACCAGATTTCCTATCAGCTCATTGATGACTCTGTAAAGCAAAAGAAAAAGAATAGTTTCACATGATGTCTTCTCTGAAAATAAATGAGTGACAATCTTCTGCTCACCTGCCACCAGGCTCTGCCAGGGTCATGACATACAGAAAATTTTCCTTCCCTCAGCATTTTGCAGCCACTTCTTAAGAAGGGCCAACCTCCTGTGCCAACACATCAATAGTCTGTTCCACCCTCCCTTCCAAGCCTTCTCTACAGTCTGTATTAAAAACACAATTAAATACTTGTTTACATTTGGGAATTAGACCGTATAGCGATTAGTGCCCAAAATAATTGTCTGCAGAGCTAGAAGAGTTACTGCTGTTTTTACTGGACAACCTGTCTCCTGCTGTACTGAACTGTTTTGTTCCCAGTTTTGCAAAAAACACTGCTGACTGAAGGCCCTTGAGTATCTTCTGTCATGCATAGAAACAGCAGGTATCTAACAGCAAGCAGTTTTCACAAGTGACGGATGAGTCAGTAGAACGCACAGCCAGAAGAGGGAATTTGGTTTTGCGGTACTATCTCCTCCTTTTATAACTCAACCACAAACTTGTTATTATCAGTAATTATGTTACAGCGGCACCAAGAGGCCCCAATCCACGCAGGGCCCCAGTGAGGAAGACTGTGCACAGAGGTGATTTCTGCATCATGGGATTTAGTCAAAAAAACCCGAGAGAGATCAAAAAATTAATCAAGTGCTACTATGGCAGCTGTGGGCTTACTGCCATTTTCCCTTGTTTAACAAACTGAAAAAGAAGATCAGGTTGGACAAGCCGGTGAGAGAAAGAAGTAACAGCACTATCAGAGTCAAGCTAAATTTGTTCCTAAAACCAGTAATGATGGCTGGTTCCGGGGGATGACATCTTTCTTCAGTGTGTGTTACTTTCTTAGTATGGAGAAGGCCTAATGCATAGAGATACCAGAAAATACACCAAACTCTCATTACTTTTCCCTCACTTACATTCTGTTCTCTAGTTCTCACATGCACATCTCCTCTTTGCTTTTATGTTAAATGACCGCCACATGACACTCAGCATTATCAGTCAGATTATACAGTTTTAAGCTTATTTTCGTATTATTCCCAAATTCAGCAGCAAGTTAAACAGCTGTAAAAGCTTTTATAACTTCAAATTGGCCATATAAGTAAATACATACGATCCACCAATGATGTAGTTGAATCCCAGAATAACCCATGGAAGGTAACAGGCCTGAAAAAGAATACAGTGGAGAGAGTAAGTACAAGTTAAGGATGTAAACCTGCTCTCAACTTCCCACTGCACTAATAAGCATGATCATAATCTCAATGCTTTAGGCATTACACGTCCTGAACTTAAGCAGATTCGACCTAACAAGGTTACTCCAAACTGAACAACCACTAACATTTTTAGACAAAACATACTCATTCAAACATTATAAGCAAACGTGCCTTTTGCACCCTATGTTCCACAGCTAGTCTGCATCTGGAACAAAGTCCTAAAGTTTTCAATTTTGAACAGGTCTGGAAATGATCAAAAAGATTCTTCATTACAAGATCTGACAGAAACAGACAAGGTCACACAGAAAAACAACATTTTAAAATACCAACTTTCTGTCGCTACATTCAGCTTTTAGGCTCATGTTTATCAGGAATTTTTGCTTTTTTTCAGAACAATGAATTGTCAGGACAATTTTTCAGTAGAGACACACTGACTAATACCACACGGAAGACCATGAAGAATTTTGTCTTTGCTGCATCTCAAGGAGTATTCAGCTATGTGAGAGTATGGGACACCTTTAATGAGAGAAAATATTTATATTTTGCCCCTCACCACTACACATGCACCTTATGGGCAGAATTCTTTCCAATATCTCATCTGACATACCTTAAATCTTGTTCCAAACCAAAATGATACAATCATGTCTCTGTTCAGCTGGGCCCACACATAAAGTACTGACATGATGAGTGGAATCATCAGCAACTGCAACGTTTAAAAAGAGAAAAAGTTACCATTATTTTCACAGAAGCACAAGAAACTCAAACAGGCAGCAGGAGTTATGGTTCAAAAGTGGTTTGTAAACATGGTTTGTAAACAACATCACTAAAGTCTTTACAGACTGCCCCAAAATCTTTTCCACTACGTGCCATGGATCTGTTCAAATACTATTGAGAAAGTTAAGGAGGAGAACCTACTCGGTCATTCTCTTTTGCATGACCATGCCAAAGCAAAGGGCTCCAACCTGTGCCAAGTCAAAGAGCAGCTGCAGGGCACTCCTCTGCTCCCACCTGCACCTAGAGCACAGTGAGTCCTGTACCTGTGCCACAATCATTTCAGGGCACTGACCCAAACACTCTCACCCGGGGCCAGGCTAATATGCCAGAAGTGTTATCCATCCAACTGCCACCCATGTCTCCATCCTCCTGAGAGCACCACGGGGAAGGTGCTCCAGTCAATCCCCATTTCAGAGTACCACAGCCAGCCCTAGCACAGCCACCTTGGTAGAGCTTGCAGTTCACCTCTGCTCCATGCCAGGAGCTGAGGTTGTTTCAAGTACTTTACATTGAGTCTGTATTAGCTGATCGGACTACTTCTAATGAAAGAAATACAAAGCACTGCTTTAACTATCTGCTGATTTCTGAACTGAAGGCAGGCTGCACCAGCAACATTTCCATGAACTGGCTGAATGCCACGAACCAGCTCCTGTGTTTGGAAAAGAGGTTAAAACTCATTCCTTCAGGCATGCTGCTATTCAACAGGTTCCACATTAAAGCTGGCATCCCGACATCTGTCCAGCCTTTCACAAGCCCCACGGTGCACTCCGACTCCCCACACAAGAACCTTAGGGTCTTTATTAAAACCATTTTTATTTTACTGGAAAGACTGCAATATCTAATATCTGAACACATTTGACTTAGGAATAGAGGCCTAGCTATCCTACTGTATCTTCTGAATTTCAACAAAGGCCACTCAAGACAAGCAAAAACCCCCTCATTTTTAAGAAAAACCACACTTTCACATCAAACAACTGATTCTTCTTTAAGCAATACTTTGTATGCAGATAAAAAACCCCCAAAATTACATACCTCTTTAAAAATATACAAATCAACATAATCAGTCTAAAATTTGTATAATGTGTGGGTGACTCCAGCAGGCTTTTCTAAAATTTTGTGGTATCTTCCCCACAGAAAAGTGTAAGTGTAAAGTTATGGACAGCCCTCAACACAATCCACTCCTGACCAGAGACGTACGATCGCTGGTTTTGCCTACCAGGGAGCCAGAGAAGTGATCTAATAAATGTTAAGATAATGCTGTACAGAATACTACAGAAACTGGTGCAGTCTTTAGGTGCTGGACACAGATGAAGATGAGAATAGCAGAAGCAGACTGAAGACACGCAGTTATCTGACACTCTGTTGTGTCCAAAAAACACTTCCCAATTTTCACCCTTAATATTTGGGGAGATAAGAACCATTTCATTGAAACCAGTTCTTAAGACCACTATCTTAATGATTCCTGTGAGGATTTTGCACTTCACAGTTCTGATCTCAAACTGAAGCCATGCTTTTCACAAAAAAATCTTTTGTTGGCAAGTAAAAGGCATACTAAGCTAAATTTGAGAAGATTAATAAGAATAATTTTTAAATCATTAAGAATCATTAACCCAAGAATCATTTTAAAACAAAAAAATAAGAAAGCAGATCCACGTTCATTAAAAGAAATAGTGCATAGGTGACATCTTGTGTTCGTTTTAGTAAAAGTCTGAGCACTTCCTGTCTGCACGAAGACACAATTTTTACTTCTTGACTCCCTAACTAGGTTAAGTGCGGCAGTCGGATCCAAGTTTATGCCTTCAGCTGAGGCTAACCCAATCTGAAAAATTAACAATACACACACAGCAGTCCATTCTGATGTAACTTGAACAGCCTAGCTTAACTATGTTCTGCAGTTAAGTCAATAATGCTCTCTATAAAGTCATTAAGTAGTCATAAAGTTTTGTAAAATTATTATCTAAGAAACTGCACCACACTTACCTGCATGTCCATTACCAAGCCAGTTATCTGTCATCACACCATGAAGGAAAATGCAGAAAAACCTGACAGACTACAACAATAAAAAGCAGCAGACACACAGAACACGCATGCAAAGATCTTTAATATTCAAAATTAATACTACACTGTTTTAAGTTAAAATTTCCAGTGATCTAGAGATATACAAACTTTATTTCAATAACTGCTTTTGGCAGCCTTTCAAGTTCCCACCTGAAGTCATTACCCCACAGGCTGATGGGTGCACTGGCTTTTTTCTCCCTGATGAAACTGTCTAGCTACAAACTCAATCGGTCCTTGCATAAAGGCACATTAAAGTTTAACAACTGGATTCTTTCACTAGTTTAACACTGTCATTTTGGTTTTCTAACTAAAGAAATACCAGATCATTAAAAAATACCAATATATTGCCAATGAGTCATAGAAAAGAAGCAATTTCTTAATGTGCATTGATGCAGGCTTTTAATACTCTTCTCCCACCTTGGAGCTCAGAGAATCTGTTGTAGTAACTGCTGAGCAGAAACAATCACTGAATGATTTTAATACAATCAGAATGCTTTTAACAGTTCATAAATACATATAAAATAACATCCAGCATTTTCCCAGATCATACATCCAGGTTGGTCTTTACGTCATATAGGGAACAAGCAACTAGAAGCTTTTAAATGACCAGTCTGAAAGTCACATCACAATTAACTTAATTAAAATGCTCACAGCCAACAGCCTGCAATCATAAAGAAAACCTTCATCTTCGTAACAACGTAACTAAATGCACCTTGTTACAGCTGTGGCTCGACAGGACTAGCAGGAATAGCAATTCCCTCCATGTGGTGGAATGCAACTGGAGATAATCTACTGATAAAGCATTTCTGCATGCCAGCTCTCCTGGCTGTATCTGGTTCACACTGATGTCACTGCTCCCTTTCTTCCAGCTGCTGTGCCACTGCAAAGTGCTACAAGGAGGCAGCAACAGCACAGACAGAATGGGAGCATCTCCAAGGATGGAGGTTCCCAATCCTCTCTTGCCAACCGTGCCAGTGTTTCACTGCCTTTACAGTAAAAATGGTCTTTCTTACATTTAAATAGAATTTCCTGTGCTTCATATTGTGGAATTGGGTGTCCAGCTCCAGGCCCCTCAGTACAGAAAAGACATAGACCTGTTGGAGTGGGACCAGAGGAAGCCCACACAAATTACTGGAGGAATGGAACACCTCTCTTTTAGGAAAAGGCTGAGAGAGTTGGGGACAAAGTTTTTAGAAGGCCCTTTTGCAATAGGACAAGTGGTAATGGTTTAAACTAAAAAAAGGTTGATTCAGACTAGATGTAACAAAGAAATTTTTTACAATGAGGGTGGTGAAACACTGGCACAGGTTAGCCAGAGAGATGGTGGATGGTCTGCCCCTGGAAACTTTCAAGGTTGAATGGGGCTCTGAGCAACCTGATTTAGTTGAAGGTATCCCTGCTCATTGCAGGAGGTTTGATAACCTTTCAAGGTCCTTTCCAATTCAAACTCCTGTATGATTCTATGATGACACCCCAGGCTGCACAATCCCAGCTCTCCCAGCTTCTCATGTGACAGATGCTCCAACCCTTTAATCATCTTCATGACCCTTCACTGGACTCTCTCCAGTATATCCATGTCTCCCTTGTACTTGGGAACCCAGAGCTGGATGCAGCCCCCATACACCTCTCAAAGGCTGAGCAGAGAGGAGCAATCACCTGCCTCAACCTGCAGGCAATCCTCTGCCTAGAGCAGCCCAGGGGGCTGGTGGCCACTTTGGCCAGAATGGCACATTGCTGGCTAGTGGTCAACTTGGTGTCCAGCAGGACACCCAGGGCCTTTTCTGGAAGATGCTTTGCAGACTGTCAGTCCCTGGTCTGTCCTGGTGCCTGAGGCTGTTCCTTGCCAAGAGCAGTACTCTGCACTTCCCTTTGCAGAGCTTCATTCCTGACCAGCCCATTTATCCAGCCTCTAAAGATCCCTCTGAATGGTGGCACAATCACCTGGTTTATCAACAACTCCTCCCAGTTTTGTATTCAAGATCTAAAAGAAAATTCAGGTGGAACAGCACAGCTCACAGAAGTGTTTCCCAGCATTTCCAAACCAACAAGCTCAGCTTCTTCAAAAAGTTGTCTCAGTGCAGATATCGCAACACTGCTTTCACAGACTCAGATGACTTGTACCCAGCAGGTAAAGGATCTCTCCATGAATTTCAAGGAATGGCAGTGACCAGGCCCTTTTGCACATGGCAGCTTGAACACACTAATTCAGTGTTAGCCCACACAATAGCAGCTCAGTGAAGCAACCCAGTCAGCACCAGAGACACTCACCCAGCACACGCTGAGCTCTGTGTACGCAGAGCTGGAGTCCCCACACTGCACACTTGTGCGAGCACATTTGTAAGGGTTCTCCCTCCAAGCCACTCACTACTTTTTCAGGAAGGTTACACACTCACAAACTCTACAAACCCGCCTGGGAACATTTGCTACATTTTAAAACTGTTCCTTGATAAAACCTGGTCTTTGAACATATTTCAGGCAGAAACAGGAGAACCAAAGTATTTCTCAAAGTTCGATGATGAGAAGGATACAACAATGCAGATCCAGTTAAACAGGAGCATGAACATGTAATCTGCTGGCCTTCCATCAAAAGCCCCTGAAAATAAAAAGAATCATTATGAAAGGTACTGAAATTTTGATTTAAATTTTTTTTAATTTTTTAAATTTTTTTTTAATAAAAAATTTTTTTTTAAATTTTTTTTTAATAAAAACTTTTATTTTTCAGAATCTAAGGAAGCTCAGTCAATAACAGTTGCTTTGCATGCAGTCTATGGTCTATAATTGTTTTTAATTTTAAAAAGCCTTAGAATAGAACAACCTACGGACTGAAAAATAAGACATTCAGCCTATTGCATGAGAGCACAAGCAGTGTCTATACTTAAAAAAGAACACATTGACTCTGGAGATAAGTAGTTTTAACTACACAAGACTTCAAAATGGAGTTAGACCCCATCCTTCATATGAAACTGCGGGTTAGAAGCACAGAATATAAAATACACGTGCACAGCAAAAGCAGAAACACCAAGTTTAATGACTGAGTCATGTGAAAACCAGCCCTTACTTAGGCAAATTGCATCCTCTTTGCATCATCTCGTCAGACTCAAGAGATGCAATGGTTTTTACACTCCAGAAAAAATTAGCACACATGACAAGGAGGGTGCACATGTGCAGCACATTCTGTTCCTTCTTCTAAGCTGTACTGCTTGTCTAATTCACTGTTCCAAATATGTGTCAATTTTTTCAGGACACTGGAAACAAAAATAATAGAGTAACATTCCCTGCAGGTCATATTAAATGAAATTATATTTAGATGCTCAGTTGCGTTTGACACCTGACAGAGACAAGGATTAGAAAATAACCCCCTAGCAACTCCTCGCAAACATGAAAACCTGAGGCTCTCACTCTTGCTAACTGTGGCAAAAGGCTGACAGAGACCTAAGCACCTGTGCAAGACTCCCATCAACTTTCATATGAACCCAGGCAGGCAAGGAAAGCCTAAGAATATTGCTGAAAAAGACCCAGACCAGTGGGGGTGAAACACAGCAACAGCAGGAATGACAGTGACACACACTCAGCACATCACAGACAAGCTGAATTATATGCTTGTAATTAAACATCAAAATGCCTAGAAAGAATGCCACTGCTTAATGTGAGCACTGCTCAGCTTCATACAAGTATTTCTAAAGGAAGAAAATCTACTTTTAAGCATTAGCTGTTTAGAATAGCCTGTGTAAAACAGAATTACTAAAATATCAATTTTATTGTTTAAATTCAGCCATGCAAATTGCATGACAGGAAAAAAACCTGCTTCGAAAAATATATCAGAAAGTTTTAAAGTTGTAAAACTACAGAAAGTTTTTTTTCCTTACTGTTGCTAACTGTTTAACTTCTTTCCTTACTATACAACAAATAGAAACAAATAAAGAGAAGAAGCTGACTAAGGCCATAGAAATGCCAGCTCAGGAATCCTTCCAGAATAGGAAGAAATCAAAGCTATTATTACTCCTTTAAATTTTTTCACTTCTCGTTTTCTAGGGGATTGCTAATAAGAATATTAGACAAACCATTAAAGTTGACTTTTCGATGAACATCCAAGGAAAGTGGCCTACAAACTGCCAGAAGGCTCAGCACGGGTACAGGGTGAGCTCTATCCCATGGGTCCTTCCGTGAGGCCCAGAGTACAATCCAGTCACCTGGGAAGAGCTGCAGACCCATAATCTCATCATTCATACTGCCAGGGAGTGAAATCTGCACATTCTGCTTACTCTGTTGATATTTGTTATGTTCTTCTCCAACCAAAGCAAAACAAAAACACATCAATCTCCCTTTCCTTTGGAAGTTACAGGTCAGCCTGTCAGGAAAGCACAAGCACAGTGCAAAACCATATGGATTTTTCTGACAGTTAAATTTGAAGCTAGCATGCAGCAGCAGTATATGCTCAAAAACCATGCACAATGCTGAAAATAGAAGTTTCACTTTCTCAGTTTCACAGACAAAAGGAGGCGTAGACCAATGCTGACTGCCACCTGTAAACATTATCAGCAACTTATACACCTTCCAGCTACAGAAGGATTTTCGCAGAAAGAAGGGCCAACCTAACCAAGGACTTCATTTATATCCCGAAAAATTACTGTAATACAAAAGAAGTGCATCGGTTCAAACAACACAGTTGACTTCCCAGTTTCAAAATCCGGATATGTTGTACAGCAGGAATTTACTCCCTTTCATGAGATTTGTGCCGCAGCACAGACAACTAGAGCAATTTGTAAGTATGTGTATCTACAAGCAGTGAGGTCTTTTAATTTGCATAATTAACCAGGAACTTTTACTACACCTACCTTTGCCCAGTCAGAACTGCCAGCACTCTCATGTGCTCATCATCTACTGCAGAAAGGCTCAAAGGGAAGCAGGAACCATTTCTAGCTATTAAACTACTACTTAACTTTCACTAAGAAAACAACCAAATATAATCTGGCACCGCTCCTCCCTTTCCCTGCTACTCTTCTAAGACTTAAATGTGATTCCGCAATATTCTCCGGAGGACAAGTCTGCCAGGGATCTCTCCTCTCTCGTGGGACTTCTCAAACATCACCTTCCAATGCATTCCCCTTTACAACATCAGTTCTAAGATTCCATTAGAATTATACTGAAATTCTTGTTCACAAAGGCTTTCAAGAGGAGTCTGGCTTTACAAATACTTTAATTATTTATGTCAATTGAACCAATTTTTGTCTAGCTTTAATGAACTGGGCAGTGCAAAAGGAAACCAGAATCACAGAATAATCTGAGTTTGAAGGGACCCAGAAGGATCATCGAGTCCAGCTCTTAAGTGAATGGCCCATACAGGGATTGAACCCACATCCCTGGCAGCATTAGCACTGTGCTCCAACCAACTGAGCCAGTTTGGAAGCTTCCTTGTACCAACAATCTTTTTTTTTCGAGAGAAATGATCCATTATCTGATCTCCTTTTTTTCACTTAATTTTTCCCCTTAACTGAAAATCCTTCTAGTCTCTTAACTTTTCCACATGTCTGCTAGGCAGAGGGGTAGACTTCCCTTGCAGGAGATATCTCTCAATTCAACACAAACAACAGAATAACACAAATAAGCATCCCTGTTAAAACAAGAAAAAACTGAAATTATTTTCTCCCAACGGATAAACCCATTATTACAGTATGCTCTGTCATCCTCTTTGATAAAAGATATCAGATACAAAAAAACAGAGGTAAACATCATTTTTAATCTGTCTCACTCACTTCCTGAAATCCAACAACTAAAAGCACCAGGCCCTCCTACTGAAACAAGTATCAAGTTCAGATCCTAAATGGCCAAAGGGAAGGAGCTAGCCACAGAAAAATCAGTTTTCAGAGCAGTTTCATGCTGACCAACACAAGCTAGCACAGAGATGAGCCATCTCTTATCAGCTCCAGGCAGAGCTCACCAGGTGCATACAATTTAATGGACAACATACCTGTTTCTAATCGTGACGAATATTGATACAAGAAATACAAATTCACCAAGTAGAGAAATCCGGTTCCGGGTCCCACCGGGAAGAAGAAAGTTGCTGTTATTGGCCGCCAGATCTGTCCAGATCAAAAGAGAAAGATATATTTACAAACTGCAGAATGAACTCATATGCACAGGCTTTTTGTTTACATTCATTACTTGATAATGAATGAAAATTTGGAACATCAAGAAGAAGATTAAAAATAGCCCAAGTATCTATTGCTGCTGCTTCAGCAGCTTTTACAGTTGTGGCGGGGTTTTTTTCAATCTGACAAGCAAAGCTATTGAGACTGCACCAGAAATAACACAGAACTTTCCAAACCGCTTTCCATCACACCTTTGCAGTAGTGAGTCTTTACAGCAGTGCAAAAGAGACTCACTGGCAAGGATGCTACCTTGTTTTAGAAACAGCCATACAAAACCCATTCTTTCCTGTTGAACAGAGGCCAAGGAATTCATAGCGTTTAGTGTACCATTCCAGGCAGCATGTGCTACTCTGAGCATTCGGGATCTGCTTTGGGACAGTTTCCCAGCTATGAATATCGGGCATAGCCAACTGCATGGCAGCACGTAGCAAGGACAGAAAATGCCTGGTCATTCATGAATGAGCTCTTTAAGCAGTAACATTTCCAAACTGAGTATTAGGATCCTGAACATCACAGATCAAGAAGGAATAACAAAAATAGAGGAAGAACCAGTCATTTATGCTACTAAATTTTGGGGACAATACATGAATCAACGTACAGATAGAGCCATGGCTTTAATATTTTTTTTTCTTCGCTGAAGATATAATGAGACAATACAATAGAAATTTAAAGATTGAAATCTCTTCTCTTCCTTCATTTTCAGCTCCTCCAATGAGTGCTCTCCCCAACACTGAAACTATAACATCACAGTGCAATGAAAAATATGTCCAGTTTGTGACCACTTTTGATATTGCTAGTGCACCCAGAAACACTGCGTGTCTGACACCTCAAGGCGTTAGTTGTTAAGTTTACATGGACCATACCTAAGTACAAAAGTTGACAATCCCAAACAGAACACCTTCTTCAAATTCCAAACCAGAAGGTGCAAAAGATGCACTTCTTTACAGAATCACAGAATAAGTCATGTTAAAAGGGACCACAGCGGGTCATCTGGGCCAACCTCCCTGCTCAAGCAGTCAATCTAAAGCACGCAGAATTACACTCAGACAGTTCTTGAATATCTCTGGTGAGGGAGATTCCACAGCTGCCCTCCTCAATCTGTCTCAGTGCATGGTCACCCAGTTCAGGTGGAACTTCCTGTGCATCAGTTTCTGCCCGCTGGCGCTTGTCCATCCTCTGACACTCAGAAACTGATGAGGTCTCCCCTCAGTCGTCTCTTCCCGAGGCTGAACGGGCTCAGCTCCCTCAGCCAGTCCTCATTAGAGAAATGCTCCAGTTCCTTGATCACCTTTGTTGCCCCCCGCTGGACCCACCCCAGGAGCTCCATGTCTCTCTTGCAGCTCTGCCTCAAAACCTCCTGGGCCAGCTGCAGTCTGGGATGTTTGCACACCCTGTAAGCCCAAACTTACAGCTCCCAAAGTCACGGCCACACGATGACATAGAGCTGGGCAAGTCACCTGTAGTCACAGCCATAGAGCTCCTTGGCACAACAACCACCACCCACCGGAACAAGTCCCACAAAAAATTTAGGAAAAAACACACCAGAATGAGACACAAGAGAACTACAGGGCTGCCAGGGGAACAGCCCTCCTTCTGTCACCCTGGCGGGGACGCGCAGCCCGTCACCGCGGTAGGGGCCCGGGCCTTGCGGGCAGAGCACCGGGTAAATCCGAGCCCAGCCCGCAGGCCCTGCACAGGCTGAGCGGGAAGGCGGCTCCACTCCGCCCCGGTCACCCCTGGGCGCTGTCTCGGGGCGCGGCGCCTCCAGCGCGGCCGCGGGAGCGGCCGGCCCCGCGCGCAGCCCCAGCGAGGCCCCGCAGCGCCGCCGTGCACTACAACTCCCAGAAGGCCGCGCGCGCAGAGAGTCACAGTGAGCTACGGTGCGGGCGCCGCGGGGCACGCCGGGAGCGGTAGTGCGGCCCGTNCCGAGCCAGACGTGGCGCCACCGAATTCGGCCGAGCCGCCGCCGCTACTTCCGGCCCCGCCCCGGCCGCCGGTAGTCCCGCCTCGGGGGTGGAGTGGGGAGCGAGCCGGCGCTGCCAGGACACGGGGCCGTCGGGCAAGCCACCGTTCCCTTCCCCGAGAGGCGCTTGTAATGGGAGGGGGGGGGCACGGGAAACAGGAGGGAACCGGCAGCAAGTCCTGCGCCCGCGGCAGTCTGCAAATGCCGTGTTCTGAGTGACCTATTGCACTGCGTTATAAACACATTGCCTGCGAGGACGCGACGTTTTTACTCGTTTTTAACTTCATTGCCCGGCGCTGGCCGCGCTCCACTCTCCCGTTCCCACCCAGGCCCCCGCGCTACGTCCGCGAGGGAAACTACAACTCCCAGCAGCCCGCGAGGCCGCAGTTGGGGCGGTTCCATTCCCCCCCATCTGGGGGGGAGCGCTAGCCCCTCTTCCGGCTCCCCTCCNTCCGTTGATGAAGCGGGAGCGGGCTGTACTACGCGTGCGGCGCCCCCCGGCGCGGAGCGTGGGCGGAGCCCGGAGGGCAGCGCGGCAGCGGCGGCGCCGGGCGGGGATGGAGCGCTGCGATCTGGGCGAGCGGCGGAGCGGGCCCGTCTGGACCCGCTGGGCGGGGGCGGCCGCACCGCGGGGGTAACGGGGCCGGGCCGGGGGGAGCGGCTGCCCGAGAGGAGCGGGCGGACGGGGCAGGGCCGGCCCCGGCCCACCTGAGCCTCTGCAGGGTGGTTGAAGGGGCAGCCCGGGGATACGCGGTTAGATAACGAAGGAGCACGTTCCCCGTGAATTACAGAATCGTTAGGGTTGGAAGGGGCCTCTGGAGATCATCCAGTCCAACCCTACTGCCAAGGCAGGGTCACCTAGAGCAGGTTCCATAGGAGCCCGTCCAGGTGGGTTTGGGATGTCTCCAGAGAGGGAGACTCCACGACC